>NJDD01001033.1:175763-217146 GCA_002245505.1 Calephelis nemesis
GTCCCCGCCGCGTCGTCGCTCGCTCGTAGTCGTAGTGTTCGCCGGCCCGCCCCACGCCGCCGGCCCATAGCCCATGGAAACCCAGAATCAGGATGTGGCCCACAGCTCCGCTGAGGTGCCCAACGACCCGGGGTACGTCCGTTTCCACCACACCGGCCACCTTACTTACTCTGGACCGACGTATAACGGTTGTGTTTCTTGCAGGAAGATGTTCGTCGGGGGCCTCAGCTGGCAGACTAGTCCAGGTACGCAAGTCGGTCGCCGGCCGTCTGTCGGGGACGTCGACGGAAGTGCATCCTATGTGCTCACCGGTGACGACTATTCGCTAATAAACACGGGGCAGCCTGTCCAATGAACGGAAACGTCGCAGCGTTTTTAATTCAGTGACTGGTTGATATTTTTTATAAACACCGGTAAAGTTTTGGTAATCAGCTGATTTGTCGTATTGCGAACTTTTCGGACTAAGTGCGCGGTATTGAGTGCGTGCGATATCTCCACCTGAAATGTGTTTTGTAAACGTTAGAGTCTTCGTGAAAATGCTATTATTTGCGCTGTAATTCAGTTAAGATGTCAAGGTATATCGGCAGTCAGGTGTGCGGTGGCGGCCATGCCGACTGCGCGCGCAGATTCCGTTGCCGCTCTCAGTTGCTTCCTCCTCCATAAACGTACTCGAATTTCATCCCTATTGTTAGGAGTTTACAGCATTTTATTGCAATTTCCCTCCCCTGTTTTTATTCTAAAGAGTTATCACAACATAACCTCAATCTTAATAATATGTACAAAGTAGAGCACTGCACCGGTCCCTTTACAATAACCGTCTATTATTATAACGGTATACAAAATAATTGGCTGTAAGTTTCATGACTTTGTATTTATTTAAGAGAATTATTCCAAATACATAACAAAACATTTTCATTGTTTTATTCCAATCCTTTTTTAAATCAATTTGTTAAAATTTATAAAGGCAGTTTCTACTTACAAAAATAATTAATGAAATTACCAGTTTTCTCAGAAATTTGTGGTTCATTTACATTTGGTATCAATCACTAGTTGATCGTTAGTCAGTCAAACATGCGGGTATGCCGCACGTTTATTACGCGTATGTAAAAGGTCCGGTGCGCGTATTTGATGTGCCAGTCGAGGTATTGGGTCGATCGCCCACGCTGCACTTTGATCCCCTATCTATGCCAACTTTATTTTTCTCTGGAGATATCTAGGGCGATACAAATCGATATCGATGAATCGATTATAGATTCAGACTAAACCGTCGAGCTTTAAGACATACGCCTAATATACCTACAACAAAAATATATCTACATACCGCGTTGCCCACGTGGTTAAGGGTCCAATAGCAAATTTTTTTCGGCATTTAAAATATCCTACGTATTAATCCAAGTTACCCTATATGTGTGTACCAAATTTTATGAAAATCGGTTGAGCAGTTTTTGAACAACCAAACTGACAATCTTTCGCATTTATAATATTAATTAGAATTATTTTAAAATAGACTACAAAATTGCGAAAATGAAAAATGTTGCCACCTGTTAATAGAAGCCAATACTCTTTTTTCTTATTACACAAATATTTAGAAAATATAAAACGATATCTATTAAATGTATTACAAAACTGAAAAACTCTAATTTCGTTATAGTTTGTACGAATGTCTATACAATTTTTTACTATATATTTGTAGAAATATTTACAAAAATGTGTAAAAAAATGAGTAGATAACTGTACGCGCTAGGAAAGTTATTAAAGTCTACGTAATGTGTTGTCACCCAGAAGTCAGATCCTCATGTATAATTACTGGTTATGGCAGCATCCACTCTAGCACTGACATTATGGAGAACTTAATAGGTAGAGTTCTGCAACTGGAACGATTTGCTCGTATTAGTATGTTAAATACAAGAACTCGAGCATTTCGTTAGATATTATGGTTGAATTATAATAAAACTCGAGTCTTTTTGATTAGTTAAGAAATTTTATTAATAGTTCTACAGTAATTCATCCGGATTATTATGTTTAATACCAGAACTCTACAAAATAGTAAAATGTCTCTGTATTAACGACATCACTTCAGCATATTTTTACTTTAGCGACATTATTTAACAAAAATTTGTTATGATAAGATTTTCGAAAAACTTAAATTTTACTAATTTGTGGTAAGCGATTTAGACAGAGCTCTAAGTATAGTTAAAAATGTTGACACGGGCCTTGAATCCTCAGTAGCTCAACTATTTAGAGCATTCGTGTTCTTGAGACAAAAGGTTACAGATTTAAATCCTGTCTAGGGCGAAATTTTTTATTTCTTTAAAATTTGTAGATAATTATTATAATTAAACAAACAGTAGACTAAATAGTTAAAGGTAAATGTTTTAATAAAATAATTTACCTATTTTAAGTAACAAATTTTGTTGACGTAGAAATAGTAGGTAAAGTTTTTGACAGTTATTTCTTAATAGTACATTGTGTCATTTACCTTATTATAGATTTCAAATTACACAATTAAATCCTTACTAACGTTTGAGTTTTGTTGACGCTATGGCGAACTTATTAGGTAGGTATAGCTTTAAAATACGTCTACTGTTTCCTTTAGTGAGTATCTCTGGTGGGAGAGTAATACTAAACCTAACAAGATCATAATGCTAAACAAATTACAATTATTACTACAAGTAATGTTGTTGACGTGTTCCGGTTCGGAAGGCATGGTAGCCGGTAAACTTATTTTTACTCGAGGCCTAATATATCTGCCTCAGGTTGGCAACGCACCATTACCACCTTTGGTGTCTCTAGGCGGCGTGAATTTCTTACCATCAGGAAATCTGTCTGCTTGTTTGCCTTCCAATATCATAAAAAAAGAGTATATTAAATTCGGAAGTTTGAATGGATATTTCTTACTAAATCATATAGAAATTGATAGGTTAAAACTAGACAAATATGTAGATTATAGTCTAAATTAGTACATAAGATTTACTTTTTCTTTATTTGACGTAATATTGTCAAACCAGGGGCAAGTTGAAATTGAAAGTTCAGCAATTTTAAATTACTGGAAAATATATATTTTTTCTGCCTTTCAATGATATTCAGCTCCCTCGCGAGAACCACTTTTTATCTTGAAAAAAAACTGGCCAGTGTCATTTTCCAGTCCCCTAAATACCTTCAAATACAATTAATTATACCAGAAAACTGCTTCGTTGCGGCAAATGAGATCAAACGAAACATTACACATAATACTTTAAATCGAAAAGTTACTAAATTGTATTAAGTTACAGATAAAATGGTCGAGTTTAACATATTAAAAAATTTGGCAACTTCAAATGTAGAATTTATAAATGTTACATGTACGAATATGAGTGACAAGTCACTTAGCGTCAGGTGATTCTGCCAGTCTGCCAACTTTTCCTTTTAAAAGGCACGTGACCGTTTATTTGACTGGCATTCATTTTTCCACTGATCCTTAATTGATGGCAGTTTGCCAAATCTATTTAAACAAAGATTCTTGAAGTCGCCATATTAAAAAGACCAAAACTCTAGACAGGACGTTTGGTTAGGTGCCATTGCTGCTATTGAAGACTAAAGCGAAATATTTTTTATTGGTTAACGAGGGCTATTTTCGAATCTTATTTACGTATTAGAATAAGACTCTTTTGACGCATTCCTTGGTCTAATGATAGGGGTTTTCTCTTATTGGTGTTGCTACTAAGACGAATTTAAGCCGACTGCTGCCCTAAGCAGCTTATAAGAGCTGAATGTCCCTTTGCTTGTTAGTAACACCCTTACTAAGAATAAACAATAATGTTTTAATAAAAAAACAAACATTGATCTATCCTCAAGGTAAGGTATATTTTCTGTTATGAGTGTTCGACAACTATAGAATAATAATAATACCTATAGAATATATTTAAATTGAAATCAGTACAAATTAAATTCCCAGACCCCACCCAGAAACACAACCACCTGTGCTAACCATATAAATGCTTGCTCACCCGGTAATCGAACCCGAGCCTCGCGGTTGGTTTGCGCAGTAGGACATGTAAGCTATCTCTTTGTATTGATAATTGTACTTAAATTCATTAATTATGTAAGTGTATTGGTAGAGTCTTTAAGCTGCCTGGGTTATCATCGTACGTAATACAACCACCTTTTCAGTACTGGTCACTTTCATGTTCCAGTTTGATAATAGGTTAGTCTTTTCTACACTAAAAGACTCACGTAAGCATTTCAACATCTTGGATATTTGTATTCACATGAGAATATTCGTCTAGATTTTTTGAATATAAAACATGACCGCGGGCAAAAACAGGTGGCGACATTGGTGTAAGAATCGTTCCCATAAATGTTACTTAATTTGATAAAATACCAACGCTCTGTAGCACATGTTTATTCTTCGCGTTTCCCTGTCAGTATAGTGATAAGATAATTTTTAAAATTAATATCACTAAACTCATATCAACTTAGATAAGAATCACTGTACTAAGGTAATCCAAACAGGATAAATAAAGTTGTAAATTTTGGTGAATTTTTAAAGTCAATCACTACTTTGATAAGAAACTGCAACGATTTTTACAATCTGAACATAGTGTTTTCGAATCTTTTGGAATTTAAGACGAGATAAAAACGATATATCATGATAAGACAATTCGATCGATGATACCATGCTAAAAATGGAGTTTTACTCGGCTGTTACACTTTGTAACACATAATCAACATTTTTTTTTAAATTTTGACTAACAAAAAATTATTATTTTCGAACGAAAAATAATTTATTTAGAAAATATGCACTATAATAATAATAATATTAATAATAATAACTCTTTATTGTATAACAAAAACATATTAAAAGTACAACTATTACAACAGCAAGTAGATTATTTATACAAATGGCGGTTATATCGCTAATAAGCGATTTCTTCCAAACAACCAGCATTCAGAAAAAAATATATATATACAAATAAGACTATACACTACACTTACACTACACACTTACAGATACACTATACTTTTTGTAAGTTTTTGATACGGATATAAAATGCAAAATTCAAGATTTTTTTTTAAAAGACTACATTTTTGAATATGGAATTTACCTAAACCTCTAGAACCTCTTTGGATATAATGTTGTTTTTATAGTGTCTAGTGTAAAAAATCTCAGCTCACCTGATGGAAATTGGAGGAAATGGAGAAGGGATCAAATATGTACTAAGCTCGACGACGATCAAATTATATTCATCAGGAAACCTTTGGAAACTTTTAAAAAAGAGTTTTAATCTTCAACCGTTGGAATAATAAAAGACTTTCTACCACTGGTGGTAGAGTGCTGTGCCACACTTGCCCTGGTGGCGATCCACCGCCTAACCTATTCCTGTTGCCATATCGACATCGTCATGTTCCGGTATGGAGGGTAGGGAAGCCGGTAGACTTGCACAATAGGCCTAACATCCCGGTCACTGGACAGGTATTTCTTACCATCAGCAGAGCCGTGAGCTTGTTCACTGTCTTATCATATGAAAAAAAAAGAAGAAGCGAATCTCTTTATTATATTATTACGTATAGCAATGTTTACCAAACTAACATGTTCTTGGAGTAACACTCGTAAATCTAAGCGAGCATTCTATCATCCGTCTATTATATGAGGTCAATATGTCGTTTTCTCACTCCGATAAACGTTTGATATCCGATATTTAAATTTAGTTCATTCAAATGTCTATATAATAACACGTGAAGAGAAAACTTGTTCCCCAGAAATCAGGAGGAATATGATATTAACGCAGTTATGGTTTTGATGAAGAAGTGTAGGAAGCTTACTTTTTTATAACAAAAGATTAGATGTGTATTAAAATGAAAAAGTGTACCTACCATACTTAATAAGCATTATTTTTTAGGTATTTGTTTAAAATATTAGGTAAAAATTAGCACATTTTAATGTTAGTACCTGCCTCGTGCTTGAAACATTTTTTTTAAATTTTTGAAGAAAGGGGGAAAAGATTAGATCAGATAGGATTTGAACGCGATTCGTTTCGTCTTATCCTGACTGCGCTAACCATTTGAAATACCGAGGATTTAACTCCTGTGGTAAAATTTTTAACTTTCGGTAGCTCAAATAGTTAGAACATTCATCAGCTAAAGACGAAAAGGTACGTGTGAAAATCCTGACGGAGATAAACTTTTTTTTAACTTGTAGAATTGTTAAATAATTGCAGTAGAAACTTTTTCAATGGTCCTTCAGTGTTTTTAAATTGCTTGTTTGGATATATTAGGAACACGCCAAGATCAGCGGGATTGTTGACTTTGTTGTGATAATGAAATATGAAATTATAAGTAGCGTGAACAAAATTTAAATTACGTGATACCGAAAAAAATGAAATGTACTTTTTATTCTTTCACGACTTTTTTTATTTTGGAGCAGAGTTGAAACGTGGACGACCATGTTTAAGTATCATTTGACGTAATACTTTAGTCAGTTAAAAATTTCACTGTTTATGAGTTTGATAGAGCGTCAGCAACCAGAGCGTGTAGAGTTTTGTTTACTTCGTTTTGTTTTTTTTAGTTTTGTTATGGACGTCAGTAATTAGCCATTAGTCAAGTTTTCATCAAGTTACTTACCCGATTTTGCAAATTTTGGCCTTTTATATTCAAAATTGGTCATGGGTCATCATAGAACTCATGTCAGGGTCTTGGGTAAATTGGTGGTCTCCTTACTTAAGATTTGACGACAAACAAAGAAGTATACAATAATACATAGAATAATTCTATTATTGCACTTTAAAACGAACAAAATTGTACAAAACGATTCTAAAACGTAGTTATCCTATACGAAATTCAGTGGTTATGATAGAAATACGACTATGTTTTTTATATTATTACATTACAGATAGTGAGAGTCACGTGACACGCTGTTTTTCTTAACGTAGTTACAAAAAAAATATGTAGCGCTAATTTTAATCTTATTTATCGAAAACTGTCAAATAGCCAATTGTAATCTTTCAATATCTCTAATGACATGACGACGCTAACTATACTGTAAATATTCACAAAATACTTTTGTTGGTTTGTCGGTCACTTGCAGTGTAATGACCTCGAAAAAACTTATTTTTAAATACACATATTTTGTTATATCTGAAATTGCTTAGAGTAATATGGGACAAGGTTTGTTCAGACATTGTATAGCAGTAACTCATTATTTTAGTGTTGCAATCACAGACGTTTTAAACCTTTTGTTTAAAAGCGCTTGTGCTTTAGGACGGATAAACCTTTTTTTATATGGAGACACCTTTTAAAGGTTTCTTTTTTGTGGATCTTTCGAAAGACTTGGACTTTCTCCTAAAGCTAGCAACTTCAATTCCTTGGTGTTAGTTTTTTGCATTTAAAGCTGTGCTTGGAATACGTGTGCCGGTTCCACAAGATGTCTAAGCATTTCTTAAAGGTTTAGATGTCAAGCCCTGCACAATGATACGTGTTGGAAAGTGATGGTGGCGTCAAAGATTGCGATAGACTTAGGTAGAAGTTACATGTTCATTTTTACCTTTTAAATACATTTGAATTGTATTTCTTACAAACACAGCTTCAGGAAGACAGTTTAGGATAAAATGGTGTAATTTTGTACCTTTACCTTTTTTTACCTTTCTCAAAATATTTTGAACTGCAGAGATTGAAGATTTGTCAAGGTGTTACTTACTCTCCCTTCACTACCACTGAAGCACTTTATTTCAGTAATTTTTAAACAAAAATTAATTCGGAAATATATCTAGCTGTTGAACCTTTGTCAGTGCAAGATCATAGGCATAGCGGTTTTAATATTAAATTCTAGATATATTTTCCAATAGCCTCATATCAAAAGTCGAAACTGCAATATTATTTGGTAATGTTGCGTTACCAACCTGTGGGTCGGATGTTCAGCTTTTAAGCAAGTTTACCGATTTTTTTTCCGGAATAATATAATGATGGGAAACAATTACAAATATGTTACGAATAGTTAGGTTCAAACCGGAAGACGGCAATGACGAACACTGATGAAATGACAAATGATGAGATTTCCTAATTTAATGTAATCAAAACCTCGAACTAATGGCGATGGAAAAATAGAAAAGATAAATATAAGTTTAAAAACAAGCTGTCAGATCCATAGAAATGTTTATTTGTAGAGCGCGTGACATGTGGCCTATTTTATTTAAAGTCTCTCATTACTTCCTTAGATTCTTCGGCAAAATATATTAGAACACAAAAGAATCTAGTTTAAATACGTTTCCAACAACAATTATATATAAGTAGTTAACTGCAACAAGCCGACTTCAGTTTTAATACTATTTTGCCTAAATATACGAAAAATTAAGGATTCCCTCGATTTCCTTTGTTTTCTATAATCAGACCTGAGAAATAAATTATCAATACACAAAGCATGACGTGCTTCTGGTAATGGTACCTCGAAAGTATACCTTTCAGATAAAAAAACCGTTTGCAATAGTATCACAAATGAAGGAGAAATCAAAGAACATAATAAAAAATATAGGCGTGGGACATATTAACCTTCTCCTTTTTGTGATTTGGCTAAAAATTAAAAATACGCTTGACTGTCCGCACTGCTAAGGATTGGTATTTTCCTAAAGCAAATTTAAGCAAACATATAGAAATAACCTTAACGTTTCTAAAACGAGAGTGAATTTAGGTACATACATACGTATTTTTGCGCCAAGATCCTTACGTTGTATGCAGAGGATATTGAACGCTGTGTATTTTTTTTAATTGCTCCATTTTTTTATGATAATGGAAGGCAAACAAGCAGATGGATTTCCTGATGGTATGAAATTTACGTTTCCTAGAGACACCAAAGGTGGTAATGGAGCGTTGCCAACCTAAGGCCTAGAGCAAGAATAAGAATCTGAGGCCTAAAGCAAAAGTTAATTTACCTGCTACATTACCTTCTGAACCGAAACAAGTCCACGGCAAGCATTGACGTTATGGCGGCAGGAACAGGTAATCCGGTCGAGTCGGGGCAAAACTCTACTACGTAGTAGGATTTCACAGTGTTAGTGTCGAAAAGCCTATGCTTGCCTTTTGCGAGCTGCCTAACAGAAAGGCAGATGGTCTATTGTGCAAAGAAGCCCGGACCAACATGGTCCATATCGTCATAAATACGGAAATCAGTAATTTTGTACTTGTCGTCACCATCATCTTGATGGTGGGATTTTAGGACATTCATTTAAATATCCAAAATAATCTGTGCTTACTATTGTGTTGTTCCGGATCCGCTGCGTACAATAGACCATCTACCTCCTTGCCAGGCAGATCGTAAGAGGCGAGCACATGTTTAAATGTAGACATTACCATAGGGATCCATTGGCTTATCTTTTCCTGCCGCCAGAATGACTCTCTCATGTTCCAGTTAGGAGGGTAGGGTAGCCGGTACACTTGCACAGCACAATAGACCTAATATCCCGGCCTTACGAAAGCGTACAACCTATTTTATTTCATTCACACGTTTAAGTAATTTTTATTGGTAATGGGAACGAAAGACTTTCGAAAAGAAATCCTAAATGTTGACCTATTACAAAAAAATTAGGTAAAAATCTGTTCAGTAGTTTTTGCGTTAAAAGTAAACCGGCGAATCAACAAACTTTTTAAAAATACTTATTTTGTTTATGAATCCTTTAGACAATACGTAGAATTAATTGTTTTAAATATCATGTATAGATTTAGTTTTATTATTGTGTTATTATATACAGATACTAGCTGACCCGGCAGACATTGTTCTGCTATATTTAAGCATGATTTTAGTAAAAAAAAATTGGGGTGAGTCACCAATGTCACTAAGAGGTATGAAAAATAGATGTTGACCGATTCTCAGACCTACTCAATATTCTCACAAAATTTCATGAAAATCGGTCAAGTCGTTTCGGAGGAGTTCAATCACGCACACCATGACACGAGATTTTTTTATATTGGATAGACTACCCTAACTATTTGTTGGATCTTGAATAAAAATACATGGAACGATCTCATAATCTACCTTTTGAAAAAATAATTTAAATCTGTTTGTTGTAAAAAAAACAAATTGAGAATCTTCTCCATTTTGGTGTCAGTTAAAAGTAAAACCTTGCCTTACGTGCCTAACGTTGCCTTAAGATTGAGTAACACTCAAACTTAAGGCAACTTAAACAAGTTCAAATATACGAGGTACAAGTGAAATAAGGTCAAACTTCCTAAAATGACAAACATTGACACTGATAAGCGCCGTAAAAGAGGTACTTAGATAGCCAAGTTGAGTTTCTACAGATGAGAGTTTTCCACCGTCTTATATATTTCTGTCGCCATAACGTCAGCGGTTGCCGTTGACGTGTTCCGGTCAGAATATACCATATGCCTTCTTGCCAGGCAGCTTGTAAAAGACGAGCATAGGCTTACCGTCACTAGCACCGAGACATCTAACAAGATGGTATAATTTTGCAGTGACTCCCCCGGATTGGTACCACTGCCTTACATCTTTGCCTTTGCCTTATATCTGTCGCCATAACGTTAGTGCTTGCTGTTGACTGCTCCTCCTGTTCGGAGGTAGCCGGAAAACTTACTTTTGCTTGAGGCTTAACGTCCCGGCCTTAGGTTGGCAACACAACATTACCACCTTTGTTGTCTCTAGGCAACGTGAATTTCTCACCATCAGGAAATCCATCCTCTTGTTTGCCTTTAAATATCATAAAAAAAGACGGGTTACACTCTGGAAGTGCCGGCAAAAGTGAAAACTTGAATATTAAGGTTGTGCATTTTTAATATTTTGGAATGGTTAGGGAATAATTTTGCACGAATTGTTTTAATTATCAGTATGAAAGTACTATCATTTATGTGGTAGAATACAATAACATTTACGAACATTTGCACAAGCGCCCTGCGCCGTCTTATTCGCATAAGCGCCCTGCGCCGTCTTTTTTGCACGTGTCCTGACGCGAGTTTAGAAGTTTTTACCCATTTCCAAAAAAGTGCGCAACGCAGCTACAGAAGTTTTCACTTCAAAAATGTAAACTAAACGAACGCGACGCGAACAAACAAACGCGGTAATAAGCGTAACGAGTTCATCGCCGATCCCGTTCTCATCTGCATTGTGTGAGAACCAGCGGAGCACGCAACGACCTCACCAGCTTACAAGTTTCAAAGAAAATTGCATTGTCTTGGCGTCATTTTCATCATAATAACTCTGCCGTTTCAAGCCCATTGTGCTATAACCTTTATAATTTATTAGCTGTCCGGATTCACACTTATATTAGGAATATTTAAATGTTTCATGGAAATCGGTCGAGTATAACAGAGGATAGTATAGGTACTGTGGCATATAAGTTACAAAACCCTTAAACTAGTCGTCGTAGTAGTCGAGTGGCTAGGGTACACGACCTGACTACACCGATCAACCGCTAGGCTAGGACTCGCTTCCCGACGGGGGCAGGCATTTGTGTGACAAACATTTAGATGTCTGCATTTCCGGGTCTGGGTGTTTAATAAATATATTATGGTATCTATTTAAGTTTTTCTATGTAATAGAATCGTTGACTAACACCCATAACACAAGCATATAATTTGCTTACTGTGAGGTAAGATTCAATTTGTGTAACTTGTTCAGGGATATTTATTTATTTATTATGTCATACTAGGAGACCGTCCCAGCTTCGCACGAGAAGACAAACTTCTACGATATTGAACATACATTTTATTATTGAGTCACTCTATCTATTCGTAGTTTAAAAGATCTAAACATACACGTGGACAGACAGGGGATAGCGATTTTGTTTTATACTTTGTAGTGAATAAATCGAAATAAGAGACAACAGTCACTTATAGACACCATAGATCTTACTTTCTTAGCTATCTTATGGCCGGCACCGTAGACCACGGATGTAGAAATTGATGATCCAGGAAATTATTTAAAAGAAACTATTAGACCACCTGTGTTAAGGAAATTAAGTTACTTAAATAAATACCAACTTCCTAATGTAATAAATAATTATGGAAATAGAACACTAGAATATATTGTTCCTAAATATGCAAACATTGTTTACAAGACCAAAAAATGTAAAAATTTACTGAAAATAGTTTATTTAGAAAATCGTTATCTTAAGACCAATTAAATTGTAAATCATACACGAGAACGGCTCACTTACACAGATAAACCTCTATGGGTTTTCGTGTAAAGTATTTATTAAACAAAATTGTGTAATGTTATGAAAAATTATTTAAAATAAATTAAAAAAAAACCTACGTCTATTGGCTAACCTATAAAATCGAAAAGGACAAAGATGAGTATTGATTTGACAGTCCGATTCGGCCATTGCCTCAAATTATATGTTGAATGTGTTAGTTCTTATTCCATTACTTAGTTCCACTATATATCGATTAGATATTATATCGATCACAATAAAAACATCATTTATTTATAATAATAGTACAAAAAATACAAATAGCTGACTAAATAAAGCAATCGACATATAGATTAATTTGTAACTTGTAATAGTACCTTTACACTACCCTTGATTTTGTTGACAAGTGTAGCAGACAGTATAGTCTCTCAAACTAATATCCGTAAGGTAGAAATTATGTCTACGTTCTACCGCAGTCGAGACTCTTTAAACAGTTTTACCCCGAGTTGGTCCGGGCTGATTTGTAGAATAGACCATCTGCCTTCCTGTGCCAGGCAACTCGTAAAAGGCGAGCATAGGCTTGCCGTCACTAACACCGTGACATCTGACTATGTTTTTTTTTTTTTATGACATTGGAAGGCAAACAAGCAGACGGATTTCCTGATGGTAAGAAATTCCCGCCGCCTAGAGACACCAAAGGTGGTAATGGTGCGTTGCCAACCACAAGCCGGGATGTTAGGCCTCGAGCAAAAGTAAGTTTACCGGCTACCTTACCCTCCGAACCGGAACGCGTCATGACGTTATGGCGGCAGGAATAGGTAAGGCGGTGGTACCAATCCGGGTAAGTCGCTGCGAAACTCTACCACCTAGTCAGATGTCACGGTGTTAGTGACGGCAAGCCTATGCTCGCCTTTTACGAGCTGCCTGTCACAGGAAGGCAGATGGTCTATTCTACAAAGGAGCCCGGACCAACACGGGGGAAGAGATGGAGTTTCGCAGCGAGTCACCCGGCTTGTTACTGCCGCCTTACCTATTCCTGCCGCCATAACGTCATGACGCGTTCCGGTTCGGAGGGTAAGGTTAACCGGTTAACTTACTTTTGCTCGAGGCCTAACACCCAGCCTCTGGTTGGCAACGCACCATTACCACCTTTGGTGTCTCTAGGCGGCGGAAATTTCTTACCATCAGGAAATCCGTCTGCTTGTTTGCCTTCCAATGTAATAAAAAAAAAGTCTATCGTTACTGATTATCGTTACTCCTCGTCCGTTGCGATTACATACACCGTGTGAAGTTAGTTTATGCTGCTGGGAAGTACAAGTTTTCATTTATATAAATAAATATCTCTCGTAAAACCACAATGTTAACAATGTTAACATCAAAGTAAGCAAATCACATACTCTTGCTATCATGGTGGTAAGTACAAATCACACAAGTTAATTAACTCCAAAGTAAGCAAATTACATGCTTTTGCTATAGTTAGTAGTCAACGATACTAAAACATAGAAATTGTTTATTAATAACATTATAAATTTGATGAAATACATAGACTCAAAAACATAAACATCTTTATTTATCACGTAGCCTTCCCCCGTCGGGAATCGAACTCAAATCTCGGCGATGGTCGGTGGAGTGAGGAGTGTACTCTAGCCATCGAGCTAGGCAAAATACCTAGTGAAACACGGTACATGAAACATAATACATCTTTCTTAAAATAAAATGCTTTTACAGTAATCAGAAACATGTTTTAAAAGATAAAGTAATAACAGAACTTTTATTGATTTTCTACACGTTTTTGATGAAAGCTTATAGAAATGAAAATAAATATAAGGATCTTACATATTAATATCCCTTCCAAGAATTGAAAGACTAAGTAGGATACAGTTTGTCTAGAGCGAAGACAAAGGATACCTTTCAATAGCTGAAGGATTCAGCAATATCAAATATATCTTTGCCTTCATCTATATTAATCCAGATTTTGCATACGTTGAATAATGCATCAGGTGATGTCGATTGACATTATTTAATTTTCGATCTGAAGTTCGCGCAAACTTGGATCTTGCGACTTGCGAGTAGTATTTGCGACAAACACCATTTCAACTCGAGTTTGCATTTAATGACTGTCATCAAACGATGTTAGTAAACATGTCTTTGAACTGCAATTACATAAACCTCTATCTGCGACTCTGCCTGGGAATAAATTTCGGTATTACTTACATTTTACGATTCTCCAACGACACTAGTAAATATAAATGTAATTTTATAAGTTATTGTTTAAGTGTATTTGTGCAAAAATGTTGTCCTTTAAATTTCATCAATTTGCACTAATGCAAATTCATGAAATTTAAAGGACAACATTTTTGGAACAAAGTGAAATTTATGTATAACGCACAGAACTTCATGTTTGTGCGCGCGCGAAAACGTTTTAATACTTCTTTTTTCAAAAGTTCAAATTTCATCAAAATACTAATGGTGGATGATTTATATTTAATAATGCATATTTTTGTGCATAAATATGACGAGGTCATGAGATAGTCTTTTTAACTGCACCTAAATTACATAATTTCTAAAAATCATTTCGTGTTCCAGGTTCCATTGTTACCAACTTTGCGACTTGTATTAATAAGAATCCGTCTTCTCGTTTTGATTACAAAAACTTAACTATTAGATACTTCTGTAAAGTAACAATTTACATATTTTCAATCAATACTTATTACAGAAACCTTACTCGCCGCGTATTGGAATAGGTAAGGAATGTATATTGAATACTCTCCAGACTTTCATCTTCCAATCTAACCGTTCGACGCACATCTGGGAACGTTCCGTTCAGTCGACTGCGTTGTCATTACTCATGTCGCGCACACGGGTCTACTTCATAAAATATCATATATCATAGGTGAATTAAGAAATATTGAACTTTAAGACAAATTCCGTACAGTTTATTTCACATTCCAAGCTGTTGTTTGTTCTTGCCTTGCGAAATTTCAGAGAACAAGCGCATCTTCAAACGACATGCTAATTGACGACAGCGCGAAGCGAGAACTAAGTTTATTTTTTTAAGAATTTAGTCACAGTCACGTTTTTTGGAGTAAAAGAAATTTCTATTTACTATGAACGTTTCAGTTTCTTTAAGTAGCTTGTCACGGTAAATATTTTTGGTATGACATTAAAGTGAATGCTTAGCAAGAAAATTTACGGAATTTATAAATGGTTTTATGTTATTATTTTAACCTGCTTTTGATTCCGGATGCGGATGCGATGTTTGTAACGCGCGAACTGTTTAATAGTTGTTATTTATTCTCAAAGTTGTTAATTTTCTGCTTAATTTCATTTAATTTTAATTCCGTAAAATCTATAATTTCATACTTCATAGTGTTAGAAATCTTATCAAAGAAAAGAGATGAAGTCGGTTACAAAGGGAAATAGGGATTCATTTTATATACCTACATAGATATATTTAGATTTGTAGATTATAATGTAAAGATATTGATATTATCTTTTGAAAACTTTTTTTGTTATCTTTTGAATTTTCGCTTTTGATTAGTATAAAAACCATTTAACTGTTTTTAAACGTAATATTATGTAGATATTTTTAAAAAATATAGATTTATGAAAACATTTAGGTTCGTTGAAAAATGCTAAATCCGTGTTCGTACTTATAAAGTGTCAAGGACAAATTTTGAAACCAACACAGTTTCATTTTAGTATTCCAAAATGAGACTCAAACATATATCTCGCTTTAATCATTGTTAATCATTTCATAGTTTCTGTCAAAGTGACAGTGATTAAATATCGGTTTGAGTTTGATTGGCGTTCCTAAATGTCACGAGTTAGTAGAAAATAGCGTGCAAAATTAAAGATTTTTTTTGCTAAGATTTAATTTGTTTAGTTTTTGGAGCAATCTGTTAACAGGACACTTTTTTAGAGTAACTAAAAATTACATTATTTTCAATGTAAACTTAACATTATTCAAACAGTCTTCAGTAATTTTTGTTAGTCTTACTAAATTAAAAACCATCACTAAACTATTTCTTAAAAAATAAAACCAGGTAACAAATTGACTGAAATATGTTTTTTAGGCTTTTTAAAATAGTTTCATTACACTGAATTGAATATTGTTGCAGATGTAGACGCCTTATCTTCATAAATGTTCACTGATCTTGATGACCGAGAATAGTTATATTTATATTCTTGGCAAAACATAATGTTTTTTTTTTGTTTCTTTTAAAAGGATTATTTATAATAAATAACTAGTCGCCCCTTTCTAATTCTATAAATTGTAATACTACGTAGGTACGGTATATACGTCAGGAACTTTAATTTTTTTTTATCACAAAAATATTATTATCTACTCGTATTTACATTTACTTAAATTAAAAAAAAGGTAGATAGCAAATGAACAAAGCGCTAAAACCGCCGTTCACGTATTCATTCAGAAAAAAAAAATACGTCAGGGATGCTATTTTTAAACCAAGTCATTTTATCCGGAAACGGAAACAAATTCGCTGTCTGTCGACACTTTCAATTCCGTTTAACCAATAATATTTATCACCAACGGTATCTAAATCACTAGATGATAACAAAAAATAGTGACCTTGGACATATCATAGAGAATATTCATTATTTTTTTCAAGTAGGTGCTTCTTTTTAGGTATGATTTTATCTGGATACAAGATCATTAGGTGAAACCTTTTATCTCAATTAAAGAATCGGAAAAAACCATCTATAGCTGGCTTTAGCTATATCTACGAATGGTCTATTCCCAGTTTCCCACGAATGTTTTCCCGTAACGGGGAAAAGTGGGATTTTTGTCGCATCTTCCACCGAATTCAAAATCGGGGGTAACTGAAAAAATCGTCCCATCTTCCCCCGAAATATTGTTTAATTTGTAAATCCATTTCGCGTACTAAAATCGCGCTATTTGTCTTCAGGTATCAATGAAATAAACTTGAGTATTTTACAGGAATGATTAAAACAAAGTTTGGTTTGGCATACATATTTATAAAAAAATGCCAAACTGACGCTGCGAATTGTTATTTAAAAGCGGTTAAGAAGTGGTTAATCGGTACACAAAAATGTTCCACAAACTATTTTTATGCTTAAACAGATGTCGCTATTCAAAATAGATAAGAATTTGAAATGATTTATCACAATCTCGCAGGTCATCATACGACACGACAACACATAAATAAACCTCAGAAAGTATGCCAAATAGAAAATGATTATTGTATTAGGTTTTCTGTTTCGATTATATGAAATATTATCTTTAGTAACATGTTTAAGGAGGATTTGTCATTCGTGAATATTTAACGTCAAATAAAGCGATTAACATGAGAATAGGTGATTAAATTATTTGTTAAATATTTTTTTCATTATTTTCTGATGTTTTTAATTGTTTTGTAATTTTTATTATATTTTTTTCGTTCACGCAAGTACGTTTGTGATTATCTCATTTTAAGATGATTGATATATTAATTTAATTAATTTGCACACAACAATGTGGCAGAATATGTTAGAATGCTTAAATAATTTTGTAACAACTTTAACACGCATATTCCGCAAATAAATATATTATCTTTCCCTTTCTTAACAAAGTTATTTTACGAAAATAAGTTTATTTCATATTTTTTTCCACTTCACACTTCTCAAAGCCATTTTTATGTAAAGTTTATAATAACTATAGTATCTCAAACTGTATATCTGCCTACGTGTGTAAGAACTGTTTCTTACCGTAGCTTAGTTACCTAGCGTATTCAAACTACAATACCTACTTACGTCGAGGAGTTTTTTATTTTTGTAATATGACAGATCCTGCTAAAGGAGGGTCAAAATTCAAAATTATCTTTATTTCACGTTATCTTACAAGAGACACTTGTGACGCATCTATATAATACTGAGTCTACTACTAGATCGAAACGCGGCCTCATATTGAGAAGATCCGGCAAGAAACTCAGCGGGCTTGTCTTTTTTTTCTTATTTTAAAATATATGTACAATAATTATTGTGATGGTACATTTTATTTATAAGTGATTGGCACGAGGAGCAATTAATTCCAAACGTTCTTATCAGCTAAATATTCAGTTCAGGAATCAAAAACATATTTTTATATAGGATAGGAAAGCCAACAAATATATGAATTTCTTGATGGTAAGAAATGTCCCCCATCCATGGATGTCAAATGTGGAAAATATTTAGTAAAACCTGAGGTTGGAAATTGAGGCTTGTCGCGATAATCTACCCTGTTTTGCTAAACCGAAACATGGCAATGGCGAGCACCAATATAATATAAAATTACTAGGTAAGTAACTATTAATATTATACTAACCTGAGCACATCAATCAATTCAATTAAGTTGCACTATAATCTGTCGAACTATTGACCAAATGCATTATTTTACTGATACAATTATTATTCTGTTTTGATATCTCGGTAATTTATAATCAGTGGCGGTTGGTATCAATGTAAATCATTATTCTAATTATCTTATTGGATACTATAAAGTAATGTTTAGAGCTATCAAGTTGGAGTTAGTTAACTTAGAGCACATTTAGAGAAATAGAAATTACTTTATTTTTCGTAGATGGGTCGGTACTAGTGAGGAGATCGTCTATGTTGAAATAGGGGCTTCTAATTAATTAGTTTGTTAATCCCCGACGGAAAAAGAGGGGTGTAATAAATTTGACTTCTCTGAGTGTGTGCACAAATGTTTTTGTATTATTGGATCGATCGGAATCATAAAAAATAAAAAAAGTATAATTTCAATTTTCTAATAAAACGTTGTCCGGGATTGGATATGTGGTCGGCGATGGGCTTGCCACCTAACACATTGTGGGACTAGTGTCTATTATATTGGCTAGTCCTTAGTGCCCTGGTTGTGCTTCTGCCTAACCCTTCGGGGATATGAGCGTGATGATACTTGTTTATGGTCGGGAAGTTTACTTTAAAAATGTATATATTGGCTTATGAATAAATAGCTAAACCAGTGGATACGAGACATATGCACATCGAGACTGTATCATTTTTGAGTACTAGATTAAGGTCCGTCACTTAAATTCGAAAAGTCAAATCCCACAAACAAATTCCATACAAAAAATACAGACTGATGTGATAGATTCATAGATTTGTGCGAATTCGATGTGTTCAAAATTCCGGTTCAATTTTCCCTTACTGTCTTTTTCCGTTTGTGGTGGACCCAAAGCTATAAACAAAATAGTTAATGTCAGACTTATCTCATGACTAGTTCATATTCACTGATTTAGTTAACATTCAGACGGACGCAGCTGGCTGAATACATTCACAGAACAAAACGTTCGGTAAGGAAATAAATTTGACCGAAATAATCGCCATTTTGTTTTCTTTATTTTATTGGAACAAAGTGATGGATATTAATTGTAGGAAATATTAGTCCTTTCCAGACACTACAGGTGATAACGATTCGTTCAACTTAAGATTGAAATGTCAAGCCTGCCCTCTCTTTTTTGCTAGCGCTATAGTATCAGTTCTCGCCACTATCATTTTCTCAAGATAGCTATACACCAGTAACGTATATGGTATCAGTGGGCGATGGTTGTCATTAGCCATTAGTCGAGCCTTGTTTGCCATCTTTACAATAAAAAATAATGCGAATAAATATGTTATCAAAGTTTGGCCGAAATATTTCGTACGTGGAATTGCCATAAAATATTATTTTCGTGTCGTTTTCGTACAATGCGTGTTCCATATTTCTTTTATTTTCATTCAAAAAGATTAGTCCGTCTTTAAGCTAAATATTTTCGTTAGCACATCTGGCTCTTTATATTTTATTTATGAGTCGAATCTACGTCGATATATCATTGACCTTGATTATAAATCAGTTTAGTCGACATCTTTGTTTTTTATGATATTCAGATATTATGTCTAATTAATAGCGTTATTAGGACGTTGTTTAGGTAAATAAAAATAAATATCTTCACGCCTCAAACAAAAAGCTAGAGCTTCAACCAATTACGAGTATTTGTCCCACCATAAAGTCGCTGCTAGAACACTGTTACACATAAGGAAAGGGTTTACCGCACACTTCTAATGCGACCGACCATCTGCCTATTGCGGATTTGATTTCCGACATGGGCAGGTATTCTATATCAGCAGGTATCATCTTATAATTCGCTTACATTGAAGCTGGAACAATGAATGTAAATTGGGACTTGAATTTTTGTCGGCTTGAGAAGAAAGGTTTCAAGTTCAAATTCTGTCTAGGGCGAATTTTTTTCTTTCTTTAAAATTTATGAATGTGAATACTGTTTTAATATCATACATGTCATTAAACTCTTCCTAAGCGGAAGGATTTATATTTACCTACCTATATAAATTTAAAAAAATCTTTAACTTATAATTTTCAATAAACTCCAGACGAACAAACAAAGACAAAGACTATACGTAATGTATTGCAAAATGCGAAATATTTGCCAGAGAAACAAACTGACGTATGAATTTACCATATATATTTACCATAATTTTTGTTTTAAAAAGCTTGTATCTGGGTGTCGGTATAATAATGGATTTAAATGTAACTTTATTTATTTTTTTAAATATTAGTGTCATCACACCTCCGGTGCTATAGCGTCTCTTATGTATCTAACGTAATTTTTCAGGGGAAGAATTTGAAAATTCAACACCGTAGTACATCTCGAATAAAAATATAAATTGACAATACATTGATTGACATTTTTCGCTAGTATATTAAAGTTCATATTCTCTTCAAGTGATTTCAGGTTTTAGCACCATCGTGAGGAAAGATGGTCGAAGTTTTTTCATAATTATTGAATTTCGTCTTGTTATTGAGTGAAACTTATCAATTTTGGTGCCATTTTGTACAATTTTGTTCAGTGATAGTTTACAAATAAAATAATAATTATAAAAAAATAGCCGCTAAATCTCACTACATGAGCTTGAGTAATGAGGTCACCGCTTCACCCAAGACCCTGACACGATTTATTGACGACTTATGACTAATTATAATTCTATTCCAATTTTGGTAAATTTGATGCAAATTTCTACTTGACTAATGGCAAAATGTTAACGCGAATGCCAAAACCTAATGAAAGAAAGAAGTGATTTCAAATCGAAGAAATCGTCAAAATTCTTTTCATTTACCACAAATGCGTTGCCATTACCGAACGACACTAATGCTCTCACAAGAAAACTACACAAATGACAATAGTGGATTAGAAGTATGTTCTCATAGTTAGTTGTTTTCATAAAAGTGTCGTTATTGCGCCATAGGTGTAAACTATGTTGAAATTAAATGTTTTATTGATGATAAATGCTTCGTTGCTCGAGAATTAGTTTTAACCTCAAATTATTTCGATCACTTCAGCTTTTTAACAAAAAAACCCACATCGAAATCGGTCCATCCGTTCATAAGTTATGATGCTACAGACACTCACACACACAGACACGTCAAACTTACACCTTTTTTAATAGGGGATTACAAAATGTAAAACAAGAGCCACAGAAACAAACTGATATACGAAATTCGTTGATATTTTAATAGTCACCAAGAAACTAAAACATCAATGCCAAAAGTAAAAAAGTGTAAAACAAATTTCCTTAATATTTAACTAAAATAGTATATTCAAAGATATTAAACGATTTACAATGTTATTTAATTTCGGTATTATTCTATTGTGGTGTTGAATATATTCATAAAAATGTATATTCTTTATTTTAAAAAGGTTTTATCTGATTGTCGGTACAATAATGGTAAATGTAATTTTATTTAATTTTTGATATATTGCTATCATATGTTGAAATTAAATGTTTTATTGACGTTAAACGCTTCGTTGCTCGGGAATTAGTTTTAACCTCAAAGTGAATAAATTACCTTTGAAATAGACGTTGATAAAGTGTGCTAATACGTCACTACATATTATAATACAAAAATTATGCAAAACCTTTATAAATTGTTTTGTATGAATGAATGACTGAAAGAATGAATGTATGAATGAAAGAACTCTTTATTGTGCACAATTAAACTTACTACATAATAAGTACAATTAAATTTTAACAAAAGCATATGATTGCAATTTCCAGAATGTATGTATTATTCTAATATATTAACCTAACACGTATACCATAGTAATAACATTATTGAACACACAGACACAGAAATACAAACACCTTGGAAATACAAAAATATGTCTTTGATATAAGTAGCGTATATAGATGTACCGAAACACATTTAATAAACACAACACAATACACAAATAAAAAAATAAGTTCATTATACACTTGTCCCTGTCGGTAATCAAACCTGAATAACTTTGGCGTTTTTTACGTATGACCTTTTAAAGTGTAAACTTTGGTATATATGTTATAGTTTTTGTATGTACCTTTGTTAATTGCTTTCTCCGCCGTTTCTGCATTAACTTTTTTATTTGAAGTTGTACTTCTCTTCTGTTAAAATTTTAAGATACCTACGCGCGCATCTGTAACAGAAAAGTAACATCATGAAGTTGCCTGCTTTAGAAACATATTTCTACATTGACACACGTGTTTTAGTTTCATACATGTGCCATTTATGTATTTTTTGTATTAAGTAGATTTTTTTTAATTACTTCTTTTGGCTCATGTTTTTGAAAGCTGCTAATGTGGTCCCATTGTCACCAAGTTTGGATCTGATAATGGGTATTTAGGAAAATAGAGGAAAATAACCAATTTTGTGTACTTGATGAAATAATTATTATTGAAATCGAAGTCGGTTTTTTGTAGATTCATTACGAATAGTAAATATTTATCAGTACTACCTTTCAATAGTGTTCAAAGTTCATTTAGGTGGTAGAGTATGATGCAACGGCTCGTCCAGATTGGTACCACTGCCTCATTAATTAATCCAGTCTTCATGATATCGATTATCATGTTCGGTAGACTTGCCATAAAATAAGACGTACCAGTAAAATTTATTGTATTTGTTGCTGACATTTGTGTTTAGAAGACAAATGACGGAAAAGCTTGTAACTTATAATATAGCAAATTAAACAAAACCGCATCAAAATCCGTAGCGTACTTTTAAAGATCTAAGCTTACACAAGGATAGACAGCAGAAAGCAACTTTGTATTATAATATGTAGGAATAAACAGTTCAAACTTCTGTTGTTGTTAACTAATGTTAGTTTGTCAGCAAAAGGTCAGCATGTTCTAATAACTATAGTTAGTCGGCGTTCCGTTTGTATTCATTTGCACCATACTATTACTAAATTAGAGTAATTGTAACACGAAAGTACTGCGGGTACCACTTATCTATGTATCATGAGTTTAATGAGAGTGGAAAATGTGCTTATCTATACGAATGTTGTTATTTATTATTTTAGAACGAATAAACAAGCGATTTTCCTGATGGTTAGAGACAAATGTCGCATGCAAACCCCACAGATGTTAGCGGTGCGTCTCCATTTTATGGATGAGATCTTAGGCGACGTGCAAGTCTACCTTAGTCTTTAGTACAGAACACGGTATTGATGAATCCTGAAGCTATAGTTTCTGAAATAGGTTTTTTGTTTTTTATGGCTTGGCTTTGTTTTTTTTTGGAAGGCAAACAATCAGACGGATTACCTAATGGTAACAAATTCCCCAAATTTTGTAAAGAAAAGTATAACAAGCTTTTGGGTATATTCAGAAGATAGATTGAAATACTCAGTAAGAAACATAACTCTATTACCATCAATTCTTAGTACTTCACAAGAGGGCAATATTATTCAGAAAAAGGCAAGCTCCTTGAGGTTCTTCCGCCGGATCTTTTCAATCGAGGGCGCGTTCTAATCTGTGACTTTATAAGGATGTTTTAAACTGTACTATTTCAGTAACAAGCCTATTATTATAAAGTCAAGTTTATACAAATCCTAAGTGGTTATTTCAAGTATTAATATTACCATACTTAGCTACCATATTTAAGGAAATTCAGTAATATTATTTTAATTAATAAAATATTTAATTATTTTTTATGGTATTGAAACGCAAAAAGCAGACAGATTTTGTGATGGTAAGAAAAAAGAGACAACAAAAGTGATAATGGTGCGTTGCGAACCTGATGCCGGGATGTTAGGCTTCGATCAAAATCTAGTTAACCAGCTACCTTATCCTCCGAACCGGAACACGTCAATGGCAAGCACTTACGTTATGGCGACAGGAATAGATAAGGCAGTGGTACCAATTCAAACGAGTCGCTGCGAAACTCTACCACCTAGTCAGATGTCTCGGTGTTAGTGACGATAAGCTTATGGTCACCTTTCACGAGCTGCCTGGCAGGAAGACAGATTGTCTGTTCTGCAAAGGAGCCTGTACCAACATGGAAAAAGAAAAAGTGAGAATTTTGTATTTGTTTTATCTCCGGCATTGTCATCATCATTACCATCTCTGTCATCATAATCTTATAATACTTAATTGTACGTATTTACTTTGTTGTAAGTTTGATTGGGCACAATAAACAGTTCATTCATTTATCAGCACCTCGGTTATCAAGTTCAACTTCGTCATCATGATCACCATTATTGTCATTTTCATCATAACCATCATTATTGTCATCTTTATCATAATCATCATTTTTGTCATCTTTATCATAATCATTGTCCCTTCGTTGGTTTCGGTTATTCTTCACATTTAGTCTTTTGAAACCTGATTTCACTTTCCTATTCTTACCGCCGCTTGAACAATCCTGGGTTAAGTATTTGACTCTAAGTTAGCCTCTAACTAGAGTTAAATAACTTAATATTCGACAATTTAACTTATTATTAAATTTAACCAAGGATTGTGAAAGAGTCGCTTACCTTTGAAATGTAAATAAAAAATTAAGTAACACAGTTTTCACATTTAATTTTGTTTGAAAATTGTTAAGTATTGAAAATACTAGAAACATATTTACTAATTATATCTTCTCTATTTTTTCCTTAAGTTTAGGCTAGCTATGATTGTAGGTAATTATCGTTAAACAATGTTAATGTTTATTGTAATACAATTATTTACAAGAGTTAATGAATATCGTATTGTTTTTATCCTGTCCAGATTAGGTACAAACTACTTTGTGTGTAGAATTTATATGTAGTATTAGTATTTAATATATCAGTAGGTTTCATTAGGTAAGTGTATCTATCTACCTGTCAAAATCAAACATACAGATACTAAAAAAGTACACTCAGATCCGAAAATACAGCCGTTATTATGCTCATCAGACAAATGAATATTACTTTCTAATCGAACCTGAGCTTCATCGTTGGTGTTTTCTTTATGCTATAAAAATCACTTCCTTATTTTATATTAATTATACTAGCTGCCCCAGCGAACTTCGTCCCACCAACATCCGGATAAAAACTATCCTACCTTTTAAGATGGACCAAACTACAGATATATTAGTAGTTTTGGAGTTTATTGGCAACATATTTACAACATTAGCATCGTGACACAAGATTTATATGTATATATTATAAGATATAGATTATTTATGATGTGAATAATGATTCACAAAAGTTTGTTTAATTTTAATTTTATCTACAAGTCAAACATTAAAAAAATATCTTAACGCCTGTATCTCCGAAAGTGTAGGCAGATGAATAAACAGGATACCTACGACTAGCCAAAGATGCTGTCCCACAATATTATAGGTGACCAGTCGATTACCAGGCGCTTCATTCACCGTTATACGATTTAAGTAAACATGAGGTGTAACATGTTAATTAATTTTAATTGCGCCAATAACATCTATGGTGTCAATAGGGCACAGTTCACTGTCAATCAAAGAGATAGCATGTTTGTTTGCTGTCTTTTAAAAAAAAATGCTGTTTTTTTTTCAGTTGAAATACGCTAAACCTAATATTTTTTGACCACGTCCCGCGTCGTTGGGCGAGAAATCAGCGTACTCGTCTATTGCCAGTGAGCAACAGCTAGTCCCGGGTTCGATTTCTGACGAGGGCAGGAATAAGTATGTGTGGCGAACAGGTCAGTTTCTATTTTTCTGGATCTGAATGTATTGTTTCAATTATTCCGACTTTAAGTATTTCTATGTATAAATATATGCTTACCCATGTTTGCTTACGATTTGTTTATTTTGGGATTTTAGGGTGTAATTTGTCGACAGACATTTATTTTATAAATTTATCGGTATTCGATTTTCGCAACTGCGATTGTACGATTCCTTGAAAAACAAAGCTGGCAACACTGGTACTGTCACTATCTCACTGCTTGTTGTTTAACATTACGAAATTATATCTTGATTTCAGTAATTGCATTTAGATCTAATCAATAAATCATTCGTCTAGAACTATTGGCAAGAATCAGTACTATTGCGTTACTGAAAGCCGCGATGCATATTCTGTTAAAACAAATGAAGGCCGAAGCAATAAAGTGTTAATACACCGAGCTAAACAGTCACAATTACATTTGCATAACTATAAAATATATTATCCGGAAATACAAGAAATTTCTTTCTTGAGAACTTATAGTTAGTAATATTTTTATAGTTTATTTATTCAAAATTACATTTTATGTGGGAAAACCACTCTCATGTATTCAGAAATTATTTTTTTGAATATGTTCTGAAGATTAGAGCGTGTTATTAAGAATTATTCAAAAATTA
Source organism: Calephelis nemesis (assembly GCA_002245505.1). Classification (NCBI taxonomy): domain Eukaryota; kingdom Metazoa; phylum Arthropoda; class Insecta; order Lepidoptera; family Riodinidae; genus Calephelis; species Calephelis nemesis. Next base: position 202,476 of record NJDD01001033.1, read on the forward strand.
ATGAAAAATTCTGTGAATACGAAAGTAGTAGGTGTATTTTTTTTATTGAATTCGAAATACAATGCTTACAATGTTCATCAAACATTAGTTTAATATTATTTAAAACTTTTTCAAATTATGTTATTTTTAGAGTGCAGATAGTAACAAATCAAAGCATCTTCACGTCCGTCCTTATCCCCGAAGACGTAGACAGACGTAAGAATTACGACTTAAATAATAAATATCACTGGATAAGTTAATAAATAAATAATATTACTGGATAAGATGAATCTAACACCAGAGTAAGCAAATTATATGCTTGTGTTATGGGTGTTGATCAACGGTTCTAACCGCTTCACAGGACAGCGACGCACCTACAACATCTATAGTCTCTATACCCCACGGTTATCTTTTACCACCTTCAGAGCCATGTGCTTGTTCGTTGACCTCTTACATAAAATATACCACTAGTGGTAGAGTGCTCTGTCGGGAAAACCACTCATAAGTATACTTTTGAAAAACAGTATATTATGTGATTCAAAAGGCGAACTTGATGCCTTCAGCACTCTCTATTAGCCAACCGAAACAAAAAACCGAAAAAGTTTGTAAGTCTAACAAAATATGAACAAATTTAACTATATTTTGATTATATATATTAAAAATATCCGTGTTTTTCGTCTCATCCTTTAAAAAATCGACCATATATGTGATATGACATCAGACAGGACTAGAACAATCTAGATGACTATTCTGTTCCAGCACAATACTGCATAATGCACATTAAACAAACGAAGGCCGTAGTAATCAGCTAACGAACCACGCAAAAAACAATTATCATAACAATAAAGTAAACAAGGAAGGTCATTATTTTTTTAACCAACTTGAAGAGGAAAGTTTTCAACTTTACTGTATATTTTTTTGTATTTAACTAAAATTATTTAATGTGCGACTTCCCGCCCAAAAAAATTATACGTATTATAGCGCGACAAAACAGGAAAACAGTGCGTTATGAATGAATTGGACTTATCGAAAACCCAGAAACATAAATATAGCCAAAAAGTATCTTCACGCCGAGGTAGGCAGAGGCACAACCAAGGCACACACGACTAGCCGAAGACACTAAGGCCCACAATGTGATAGATGGCAAGCCTATCGCCAACCGGGCACAATCCAATCCCGACCACCTTTTTTTATTAGAAAATTGGCAAAAATTGGATTTTCGTTGTTGCGCGACCCGGGACTCGAACCCGGGACCTCTTGCAGTCAAGTCCAACAACTGAACCGCTAGACCCTAGAGGTAACTCTAAATTACTATATTATATACTAAATATTATAGCCAACAACACACTAAACTGTTCTCTTAACATCAACAATACATACCTACACAACTAAATACTCAACATACGCTTCACTTCGTAAACGAAGCATCATCAGGAGAATCCGATTGTAATCCACAAAGGTCAAGCCGAAAAACAGTAAAGGGTGTGTGTGTGAGTGTGTGTGTGTGTGTGTGTGTGTTGTGTGGCTGGTTATATTTGGGGTCTTTGGCTTCTGGTTTCATTCATAACGCACTGTCTTTCAAATAGAATGTATGTTTTTTTCTAAGTTGATCTCGTATATACACTGGAAGACGATCTGACAAGTGGTTTTTGAGTTATACACCATAATATATGTATTTGGAGACACGTCATTGAATTTAAAGTCGTTTTTTTTTCATTTTACTGCACTTGTATTTTTATACTAAATGTAATATTTACATATATAATTTTAAATACCTGTTACCAGCATGAGAAATCACTTAAGTACATATTTAGAACTGCGGTAGTGAAATGTTCTAACAAGCGAAGCGTAATATTTAAACGAAAATAGTCAAAAAAATAAAATAAAAACTTAAGACTTTCGTCGACAATCGTTTTACTGCATAGATGATAGATTGAGACACCCAATTAATTTAAAAGTGAGTGAATTATTATTATACTACTATTATTTATATTATAATTATAATCATTATTATTAATTTTAAATAAATAGCAACTAAAAAACAATCAACGTCCCGCATAAGATTGCGATCTACTAATAAAATTATAGCAAATGTTTGTTTTGTAATTTTGTGTAGTTTCATATTATTGCATATTACTCAATCCAATGCTCGCCTTTTATAAACTACCAACCAGACAGCAGATAGTCTACATATGTAACCAGGAGCAGAAATATAAATAATAAAAGTGTTTAGTAATGTCATTATTTTATAGGTAATCTGCTGACTAAATCGCATAAAGCAAAAATTCATAACTCTAACATAACTCTAAGTCTGGCTTTAGAAAGACACAACGTCTTTCTGAATCTTCTGCCTGAAAAATTAACGAAAAAATATTTGCTAGCTTTTGTGTGTGTTTATATGCAAACATTTCAGAGATGTAGATCCTCTTTGTTTCGTTATCTCTTTTTTAATTTTGTTAAATAATTTGCATATAAATTGTGTAGGAATCTGACATTTGTGCATTGTTTTTCGATTTGTAACTACATAATCAAGGGCTGTAAAATTGCAAAACCACCAATTTCACCAACATCCTACTAGTAGTTTTTAGTTACACTGAATAAGGCGCTAGTCAGATCATGATAAAATTAATATGGGACCACCTCGGAATCAGGTTATTAAAAGAGAGATAGGTCTCGGAAAACAGGTCTATATTTCTTAAAAGAACCCTCAAAATCGGTTGGCTTTTGACGAAGTGAAGTGATAGCAAATAAACAAAAAAATCGACGCTGTTATTCTCACTGAATTTATTTAAATATTTTGAATACTAAAATGTTAATATCAAATTAAAGTGCTTATGAAAATTCCAAAAAAGTATGTAATCGTAATAATATTGTCACTCCTTGAATTGTTGAGTGTTTTATTATAATGTGCTTTTAAAACAATAGAATAAAAGTTACTCAACTTCCTTTGTCGGTCCCACGTGCTATAATATACGTGGGACCATCAAAGGAAGTAAGGTTCGGAACGAAGCTCGGCAATTAGTTTACCTTGTAAAATAAATAAGAAATATTTACTTTTAAATTATATTTCACTTTTATTCTATCTTACGGTCGAGAGGTTCTTGGCAGGATAGGTACCAAACATAGACGTTATGAAATGTAGTTTGGTGTTTTTACATGTATTTCTGTTTATTAGTATCGATGCCTATAACACTAGCATATATTTTGATTGATTTGATTTGATATAAGAAAAAGAAAGATAGCAGAGACTTATAGATAAATAAATAAGCAAAACTACCCTACTTAAAGTTAATGAAATATTGAGATAGATATATTCACAGACCAGAATCCAATTCCGTTTCCCAACCAGACCTCAATAATTTTACAAAAGCTCAAAAATTTTTAGCGTATGCTTCCAAATACGTAGGATCTAATAGGATAAACTAAATACTAGGATAAAATGGAATCATTTAAGCTTGGTTTGGAATTTATAAAAAACCTTAAGATATAATAAAATAAGTTTTAGGAGTTGTGACTGTGGGAAATTATGCTAATGATAACCAAACTGACGTAATAAAAAATCAGTTTTTAAATAGCAATCCTTGCATAACAAAAGTACAGTTACAATATACGAAACTGTAAAGGTGTCTGGCAAAAATATTCTACGATAGCAAGTGGCAACGAATGATGTGAATTTTTATGTTATTCCAAATAAAATAAACGCTCTATTATTGTATGATAATCTTTGGTGCTGGTAAGGTCAAGATGGACCAAATTTCAAATTTAGAGGGTATCCTTTGGTTATTCAATGGGCAGGGGAAGACGTCAAGCTCAATCTTAATATATATAAATCTCGTGCCACAATGTTTGTCCTTAATGGACTCCTAAACCACTTAACCGATTATCTTTCTTCTTTCTTTCTTTAGGTTTTGGCCTTCATGTTAGTATTTAGCCATTAGTCAAGTAGAAATTTGCATCGAATTTTATATCAATTTCAATTAATTATAATTAGTCATCAGTCATAAGTCGTCAGGATGTCATGTCAGGCTCTTGGATAAAGCGGTGGCTCATTACACAAGCTCTGTAATGAGATTTGGCGGCAACGAGGAAATACACGAAACGCTAATTTCTTAATGATTATTTCATTTGTGCTCTTTCACTGAACAAAATTGTACAAAATGCCACCGAAATTGACTAATTTCACTCAATATTAACACGAAATCAATAATTATGAAAAAAACGTCGACCATCTTTTCTCTCGATGGCGCCAAAACTCTTAACCGATTATAATAAAATTCGCACACCATGTGCAGTTCGATCCAACTTGAGAGATAGGATAGCTTATATCTCAATTTATGGTAAAAAAATACCATCCGAGCGAAGCCGGAACGGGCAGCTAGTCTTATTTAATTTTGTTTTGGAAAGAAAAGAGAAAGAAAAAAAAGAAAAGATAAATAGAATTTTGAAACATATACCTAACCCTAGTTGCTACACCAATTTGATTAACACCTTTTTGCTAATTGTTTCCCCAAGTAGGAAGTTAAAGGGTACTTACCTCTAACTTCCTACTTGGGGACACGGGCGTGAAGATACCTACTTTGATGCTTAAGTTTGTGAATGATTTTAGAATGACATTTGTGTAGAGTGAACTTGTCGGCTAACTTTTAGCTGTATCTAGTTATCTAAGGTTTTGATATTACGCTCCGACCTTTGTACCGCGTGCTCTGCATCACTGGCCTGCGATAGCGTAATGTGCTAATCCATTAACTGATACCAGTATAAATAGATATGTTTGCTTAAGTTATTAAATAGATATGCATCTCCAATTGAGTTACAATTACTCTCGTTCTGATCGTGAATGATGTGCGACGACACAATCGTTAATAATACTAAGATAGCTTATAACTAATGGCTAATAACCTTAAGAGTTAGAAGAAGTGCAACCAGTGAACCCACAATTACCCGAAAATACCATTAAGTGCCACAATGTTATAAGTGGAACTATAAATCATTTTTTTATTTAGGAGTTAGCAAACAAACAGACTTACTTGTGCGTCGCAAGATTTTGGTCGAGATCTTAGACCAGGTGTGTAAATGAAAAATCTCCACTAAAGCATGTAACAGGGCAGTGACGAGTATCAACGCTATGTCGGCATAATAGGCAAGGCGGTGGTAGGTACTAATTGGGGTATTTGCTGCGCAGATATACCATCTAGAAAATCCAAACACTGGATTATCCCGCTTATGTTTCTGCCGGATCAGGTGGAGTTTCTAATAGGAAAAAGTTCGGATTGGTATCAGAGATCCTGTAGTATGTAAGTGGTCGCCACTGTCGTGTTCCAGTTTAGGTTGTGATGAGATTGGTAAGTTGACTAAACACACGAGATTTAACCCACTCTCAGGTTAGCAATGCACCATTATCATTTGTGGCGTATATGGGCGACGCATATTTCTAACCATCAAAGATTTTACCTGTTGCACATTAATAATTAAAAATTGCAAAAAAATTCAAAAATGCAAAGTGGTAAAATTGCAAAAAATTGATTGCGGTTTCATTACGGTATTGCGATTTGATATTTTTTCCAAAAGGCAGCTCATGATTCCGAGGTGATCCCGTAAGGATTTTAATGTATTTCCTATTAAGTATAACATAAAAAGACTAGTCCGATTATGATTATAAGTACTTGCCTACCTTTATCCACCTTCCCGAAAAAAATAATCATCAAAATATATTCGTTATTGACAGAGTAATCATTGTTATGCAAAAACATACAGTCGAATCAATAACCTCCTTTTTAAAGTCGGTTATGTATTTACTTTAAACTAGCTAGCGTTAATCTCAATATGAGCTGAAGGTTAACGATAACATTACTGAGTAAAAGTTGGCAGGCTTTTGTATCAGTAGGCAATATCTCCCCTCCTTGTATTAGTGGTGAAAAATACCCACTCGTCTAGTGCATTAAAATCAACTGAAACTGCTCTTTGAATAGGTTTTTCATTTCATTGTTACTGTATTTTTATGATTTTGTTGTATTAACATAAACTTGTGCTTATATTGTTTATTTAGAAATGTATATGTAAATTATATATATATTACCAGGGTATTTAATAAATGTTCATTTTATATGCAGAAAGTATTACTTTCGAATTAATATAATTGGTCTGACTTTTCTTGGACCTTGAGCAATCCCACGAAAAGCCAGACCAATGTGTTTTTGACATATTTTTAATAGTATGTTCATGATTCAGATAGGTTACTATAAAGTTAGGTTTTTAGTAGCGATGAAGTAGACAACTTACTTTCGCCTAATTACAAATAGTAATTTTCCTATATGTTTTGTTTAAAATATTAGAAATACATATTCACTGAACATCATATCGTATATTAATATATTTAGAAATGTTAGTATGTATAAGTCCATTATAAATACTATCCAGGCTCTTTCATAAATCTTTTATTTTATATGCAGAAAGATTTGTTTTTAAATTGATATCGATGACACTCGCTCGAGGTCCTACGAAAAGCCAGACTTATCTCATTTTTTATTACACTTTACATTTTAATAGCATGTTTTTGATTTAATAAATATTTATTTTATAAGCAGAAAGTGTTACTTTCGAATTAATATCATTGGTCTGGCTTTTGCAGGACCTTGAGCAATCCACGAAAAGCCAGACCAATGTCATTTTTATCAAATTTTTAATAGTACATATTATGTTCATGATTCAGATAGGCTACTTTAAAGTTAGGTTTTTCGTAGCAATGAAGTAGACAACTTACTTTCGTCTAATGACAAATAGGAAAATTACTATTATTTGTTTTGTTTCAAATATTAGAAATACATATTCACAAAACATCATATCGTATATTAATATATTTAGAAATGTTAGTATAAGTCCATTATAAATACTATCCAGGCCCTTTCATCAATCTTTTATTTTATGTGCAGAAAGATTTGTTTTTAAATTGATATCGATGACACTCGCTCGAGGTCCTACAAAAAGGCAGACTTATGTCATTTTTATTAAATTTTACATTTTAATAGCATGTTTTTGATTTAATAAACATTTATTTTATAGACAGAAAGTGTTACTTTTGAATTAATATCATTGGTCTGGCTTTTGCAGGACCTTGAGCAATCCACGAAAAGCAAGACTAATGTCATTTTTATCAAATTTTTAATAGTAAATATTAAGTTCATGATTCAGATATGCTACTATAAAGTTAGGGTTTTCGTAGCAATGAAGTAAACAACTTACTTTCGTCCTGTTACGAATAGTAATTTTCCGATATTTTTGTTAGTAATCACGTCATTCATTGCCAAATATTATCATGTAAAAACTTTTCATACAGCTATAGATTTAATAAGTTTGTGTTTTTTTGTTATAAGTATCAAAATCTGTTTCTTGAAGTGAAATTTCTTTAGGAGCGTTGGGCATTTTTTTTGTAATGGGTAAAAACTTCTTAACTCGCGTCAGGACATGTGACCTGATCGAAAATTCATAAGACGACGCAGGGCACTTGCGCGAATGTTCGTGTTGTCATGTTTGTTTACGATAGCGCAATAAATGAACATTGTATTCTACCACATAAATGATAGTACTTTAAACTAATAATTAAAGCATTTCGTGCAAAATTATTCCCTTACCATTCCAACATATCAAAAATGCACAACGTTAGTATGCAATAAATGCAACGTTCAAGTTTTCACTTCTGCCGGCACTCCGGGAGTGCACGTCGTTTTTTTTAATTAAACGCTTATCATTAGGCATAAGGAACACTTGCTTAGCAACCAGACTTAATACCCTCACGTACTATTTTGTTACAATTTTACTGCATCACACTTATACGACCATGTCCCTACACTGTAGTAGTGTTATTGTTTGAACCACGCGTCCAGAAACTTTCAGATTATTCATTTCATAGAATTAGCAACCAAGCACATGGATTTTCTGATGTTTAGAAATACACTTTTAAAACAGACACCACAGATGTTGATCTTGCATTGCCAATTTGTGACTCTGATCTTAAGCATTTAGTTTTAAAAGCCAGCCTGCCCTCCAGCCTGGAAAAAAATAATAGCGAGCACTGAGTTGAAGGTGGCAGGAGCATATAGGTAAGGTACAACTCATATTCGTAAAACTAAACAAGTCGTCACAAATCTTTAGCCTTTTAGGCACGGTCACGGTGTTAGTAATAAATAAATCTATGTTTGGTCAATACTACGGCCTACTTACAGCAACTGAATAATTAAAGATTAGTTTAATTAACAGTTCAATTAAAATGTAATTACCAGTTAGTAACTATAAGATTAGGGTCAAGGGGTTATAAATTACGACTGATAAAAGAAGTTGTAGACGGTTGTACACATGTCTTTCAACAAATGCAACCTTAGCAGTAACTGCGTTTCAATCTTTCAATTAATATTAAATTTGGGTTAAATCCACAGTTCAGACGGATGTAAAAAATATTGTATTAGTTAGAATATTCATTAGTTCTCTGAATGCCTCAGCTGTGTTAGTGCTTAGGTGTTAACCTTTATTACATGAGGTCTCGGGTTCCATTCCGAGCCAGGAAACCGCGTTGTCCCGGACTAGATAAGTGTCCGTACGGCGATAGGTTTGCTACCTATCCCATTGTGGGACTAAGTAAGTAGCATCTACACTACGTAACTAAGTAAGTAATACGTACTTAGTACCTTCAGCTAATCATGGGTGCCATGTGTGTAAACCTGCCACTATATTCGGAGATAGAGACGTAAAGATACTTTTTCTTAGTTACTAGCTGTGTCCAACTGTTTTTCCCGCGCGATTTTCCATAGCTTTCAACATAACATTATTCAGTAATGCTATCACCATCTCACCTATTTATTCCTTAATGTTGTCAGTGCTCGTCTTTGTTGTGTTATTTATAATTGGAGATTTTGGTAACCGATTGACAGGCGCAGGTAAAAATAAGATAGCGACAAACCAATAACATCTACGAAGTGAAATAATTAGAAAGAAATGAAATAAGACTAGCTATTACCTGCGGTCACGCTTTCCTATAGTATGTTTCAAATGTAATGAGAAAAACTGCCATTAAGTGCAAAAGAGGCCCATTTAAAAAAAAAGTAAATATCCAAAGGACTATATTGGGGAGTCGCCTCTGTGGTCGAGCGGTCCGGGTGTTGGACTTGACTGCATGAGGTCTCGGGTTCGAATCCCGGGTCAGCCAACAAAAAGAAAATTGGATTTTTCTAATTTTATAATAAAAAAAATGTTGATCGGGATTGGAAACGTGCCCGGTTGGCGATAGGCTTGCCACCTATCTCATTATGGGACTTAGTATCTTCGGCTAGTCGTGGGTGCCCTGGTTGTGCCTCTGCCTACCCCTATGGGGATATAGGCGTAAAGATTCTTTAAATACTTGATTTAAAACAATTCAAGTGGGGAAAATGTATTCTACGCTGACGAAGTTGCGGGTAAGAAGACAGTGAACTATAATAATATTTAGAGTTTGTTTAAACCCAATTATTGAAGCTCACAAACAAAATCAGGGGTAAACAGGTAGTTCTCGGATAAATCTCCTTTTAGTAGACTTGTAAAAATACCGTTAAACGTGGACATTTGCAACGCTTTCGTTTTCCAATATTACGTAAAAATTGAACGATTGCATGATCAACTGCAAATCGTAGTGAGTGGCGAGCTGTAATTTAATGTAAATATTATATTAACAGTTATTCTTAATTGACGACGAATGTCGACAATACACCCTTTGTATAAGTTTTTTATACACTATTTATTATAGGCACATAAAACTTTATTGTTATAATTTTCTGTAAAAAGTAGAAACCTTTCTATAGGTTTTTACTTTATTTATTTTGTAAGCTACTGGAACGAATCAAAATATCGAATAAATATAACGAACGAACGAATAAATATAACGAATAAAAATCAGAATGATAAGTAACTACAAAAAACAATTTAACAACTAAATACTGGCTTTTCAAGGCTTTGGCGAATACGCTTTAAGTTTTAACTTAAAAGACGAATCTATAAACATCTTTCATAAATTGGTATAATTTGATTTCATCTTCTTATATAAAATTCTCTTGTCACAATGTTCGTTCCCATACTCCTCTTAAACGGCTTGACTGATTTTCATGAAATTTTGTAAACATATTGAGTAGGTTGACGATCGGGCAAAATCTATTTTTTATAACTCTAAGTGATGAGGGTGAATCTTTTTCATACCCCTTAGTGATAAGGGTGACTCACCCCAATTTTTTCATGGCAGAACGTTTGCCGGGTCAGCTAGTAATCTATAAGAATGAATCTTCATTCCGCGCGGTCATCGCAGCAAACCTTAGTGGATGGACTGATTTCGCATTTTTTTGTTGTGTTGGTTATCGTCAGGAGAAGGTTAAGGTTATAGTAACATTATCAACATGACAGTTTTAGCATTGTCATAAAGTTTATGTAAGAATTAATTAGAAAGAAATGATAGTAAGGAAAAGCTCAGAGTGCTTACTATGAGTTTACGGGTTGTTAAGTTTACTATACTCGCTACCGTCTCTTTAAATTATTTGTATGAAAACTTTGAACAGCGCCTCTGTTGGTAACTAAGAGAAACACATTTTTACACTAAAAGTGTCATAGATTTCGACACATGACTTACAGAACGTAATCTATACCAACTTATGGTAAAGAATCAGTTTTTGTTGAGGATAAATCTAACTCAATACTGGTTTTCAGCTTTCCCCGTATCAGTATATTAGTTACTGCATTAGTACAAGTAAAATATTTAATGGAATAAAATACAAAACACTGAATAACAATGAAGCACTCAGTGAGTCAGTAATATGGCTACACAGAAAGACATATGAGGACATAATACATCCGCAAGATCTCTAAATCGTTGCAACTAACGTCACCTAGGGACTTTATTGTTTAAAAATGCTTTCTGATCTCCGTTTGTTGGCACATGCATGCGGACGTATGCAGAAATAAACAAACAAAACTTGAGTCCATTCACTTTGCTCTGACATTTGTACTGAGCATTCCGTGCCAATCCTACCCAATTGTGCCGGATTTACATGCGCCTTAATGACTTATCTGTTTTGTTGTAGAATTTATTATATGAATTAGTCTTGGGGCTTAGAGAAATGGGAATCATTTGTAAAGAATTCACGTGTCAACTACGAATTGCGAAGTGGAATGTAGGCGTACGTTCGCAGCCATAGATATATTACATAGAGGCGGCATTACCTTTAGCCTTTTGCAAAAAAATATCCCCATATGGGTACAGTTTACTTACACACAAACAAAAAAATTAAGTAAGTACTCCTCTTGCTAAAAATGACTACTTAGTAAGTATTACTCACGTAGTCATTTTCATCAAGAGTAACTACATACATCTTGCAGTACCTTAATATTTTTTTTAATCTAATTTCAATAATGTCATCTAAGGTGACGGAAAATACGAATTTGTAATGTATACTCAATATTTTAAGAATAATATTTTAACTCAAAAATTGTCAGTTTTCATTAAGATATAGAAACCATTCGAAAGCACTTGATTTTAAATAGCAAAATTTAATAAATAGTTCATCCAGTTAAATCTTCTGAGATAAGGTAAAAATCACAATTGAGATAAAAACCTTCTTTTTTGAAATATCTTGAATACTGTAAATACTAAAAATATCCACAATTTCACATACACTGTTATGGCTTATCTAATGCCACATATTTTGCATAAAGCTACTGTACGAGGTACTGTAAGGGGTAGCTAATAAAAAATCCCTTTGTGACACTATTTTACATATTTTATTCTAATTGACGTTTTATAAATTAAAAAAAAAACAAACTTTTTGTTAAGGTCCGGTACATGTTGTGGGAATTACAGTGTATGACCACAATGGGCGAAGGGTGTAACATTAGAAAAGCATATTTTAGTGAGAGTGCGTCGTCTACTTCCAAAATATAGAAGTCTGTGTTCGCAGGCGTGAGTTCGGTGTTATGTAGAAGTTTAAGGCTTCTTACTTAAAACTTTTACCCATTAATCTCCTCATGGCAAAAAGCGTGAAAAACTGAACCTGTGTGGATCTGGAATATAAAAAATCTCTATCCTTCGTTTGTAATGGTAAGACATGTCCTTTGTTTATAGACATTAGTAAATAAAGCGTTGCCAATCTGTTGATGGAATGATAATCCTTTTACGAAAGTTTTGTTTAATCACTTATCCTTTAAATCTTAACATTATATGGCGAGTGTTAAACATAAATTTAAAGAAAATTGCATTTATTTCGCCATTTATATAAAACATAAATAGAAATGGCGAACTAAATACACTTTACACATTTTAACATTACTTTTTTTTCTTTTTACACTTGAATAGTGTCCGCGTTTGGTGGATTAAATTTTTGCGTATGTATATTTCAAAAAAGACACTTGTATTTAAAAAAAATAAGTTAATTTAACTATGTAGTTAAGAGGCAAGGCTTATTAAATGTTTTGGTTCGTCCATTGAATATAGGTGTTGGTCCGCGCTCCTTAGCAGAATAGACCATCTGACTTCCTTGCCAAGCAGCTCGTAAAAGGCGAGCATAGGCTCAACGTCACTAACACCGTGACATCTGACTAGGTGGTAGAGCTTAGCAGCGACTCGCCCGGACTGGTACCACCGCCTAACCTATTCCTGCCGCCATAACGTCATGACGTGTTCCGGTTCGGAGGATGAGGTGGCCGGTAAACTTACTTTTGCTCGCGGCCTAACATCCTGGCCTCAGGTTGGCAACGCACCATTACCAGTTTTGGTGTCTCTAGGCGGTGTGAATTTCTAAACATCAAGAAATCCGTCTGCTTGTTTGCCTTCCAATATAAAAAATAGTGAACTCATTGTTATAAGAACAGCATAGATTGAAACTCTTCGTCAAGAAAGGTATTTCCGGAACTACACAATTCTAAGATGATATCGATAGTACAAATATCTTAAGTGGGACAGTGTTTCTTTTGTTTATCCTTCTTTCATATTGCAATTGAACGATAATATATTTATATAAATATATGAATAATATATTGTAGGAGATTGAGACAACTACTTTTATCTCAAAATCTAAACAGGTTGACGCGAGAGATCTGAATAACTAATAAGCGGGTGTAACCGCGGCAACAGTTAACATTCAATACACCTTAAGCGTGTTCTAGCCTAGCATCCATTTCTTTGTACATGTAATAGGTATCATTAAACGCCTACATATATAAATATATATTTTCAGAATCTCGGAAACGGCTTCAACGATTTTTACGAAATTTAGTATGCAGATTCGATCTAGATAGGTTTTTATTAGAATCAGAATCAGAATAATCTTTATTCACATGAACCATGCAAATGGTATTTGTGCACGTCGACATTTTTTAAACTACCACCGGATCGGAATCGCGGCCTCACACTGAGAAGCTCCGGATATTATTATGAAATGTTGTTTGTTTTTTAAAAAAACGAGCACATTTTGGTTATCCAGATACTATTAGTTTATGTACGCTAGTCAATTTACTTGTCATTTCTGAACCGATTCTGAACTGTGTTATTATTTGACAAAGCTTACTTTAGGAGCGGTCGCACTGCCACCATATCGGCCTCTGATGAAGGAATCCCAGATAACGAAGTAGGAGTCAGCTCTAACAGTTTTACTGTTTAAATTTTTCAATTTTCATTAGGTTCTCATTAAATCTTAATGTAATTAACAGGAGCTAACATAATATTTGAATAATATACTTTTATTATTAAATTTAGATTACTTATAATTTTAACCATTAAATGTTATTATGTTATATTTGTTATGTATAAATTGTATAATTAAAATTCTGTAGCTAATAAGAATAATAAGAAGAACAAAAAAGTATCTTCACGTCCATATCCCCGACGAGGTAGGCAGAGGCACAACCAGTCCTGCCACGAATAGCCGAAGACACTAAGTCCTACAATGTGATATATGGCAAGTCTATCGCCAACCAGACACATATAAAATCCTGGATCACCTGAAAGCCCATCTCGTGCATTGTTATTTTAATTAGAAAATTTAAAATACATATTTTTTTATTCTTGCACGACCAGAATTTGTGGCCTCAAGAAGTTAAGTTCGACGCCAACTGCTAGAACACAGAGCCGACAACAATTTTACAACACCAAAATTTAAAAAAATAATTAATAAACCCCTACAAAACCTCAGACGTCAGATTTCAAACAAAAAACCCCGCATCGAATTCCGTCTATCTGTTCAAGAGTAATACCACAGACAAACACATACACATCAAACTTAAAACACTCCTCGTTTTCTATTGGAGTTTTAAAAGAGATCAGAATCAGAAAAAACTTTATTCACTTGGACCATACAAGTGTTACTTGTATCTTTATAAACTGCCACCGTATCATAACTAATGAACGGATGTAAGAATTATAAGCAAAGAACAAAAAACAAAATGTTGACACGCTTTAATGTAATAAAATTAGGAAGAAAAGGTGCGTATCCCGTATAACGACGTGCTTGAGGCTATCTCATACAAAATTTACTCTCATAAAAGTGGAATGTTAAGAGTTATGTTGCGATTTACTGACGTTCCAAGCTGTATTTTAGGAACATTTGTTTTCTTCTGTACATTTGTATACATTATTGCTATTGGATTTGGTGTTGTTTTGCTGTATATTTTTTCATTACTGATTGCATATATA
>NJDD01001033.1:217932-245035 GCA_002245505.1 Calephelis nemesis
TTTGTCTAGACATTTATTGGGAACATCCGGTGACAAAATATTTTTATATTTTATAGACGAAGAGGCGAACAAGCAAGTGGATCGCTTGGTGGTAAGCGGTCACCAATGGACATCCAGAACCAAGAGTATTGCAATTGCGTTGCCAACATTTTAGGAACGATTACGCTGTTTTTAATGATCTTGAGTCGTTAAGGATTGGAAATCTGCAATTGGTAGATACTTATCTAAATCCATAGGTAAAGAAATTACTTCGGAATGGTAATTTTCGAACCTAAAGTTTAGGTATAATAATCACTTGATAATTTTTTTTTGTAGGAGACAAGCTCACGATGAAGTCATTAAATTTTTCTGACTTTTTTTAGTTACAATAATATGAAAAACTATGGAATTATAGGAAACTACAAAGGTCTTAGATCTATATATTAATACGTGATGCCAAAACTTTCGACCCCTTTTTACGAAAATTGGGCGGACGCATCAGCATAAAATTTGGCACACTTATAATTTTTTTTATGTTATAGGAAGGCAAACAAGCAGACGGATTTCCTGATGGTAAGAAATTCACGCCGCCTAGAGACATAGAAGGTGGTAATGGTGCGTTGCCAACCAGACGTCGAGATGTTAGGCTTTGAGCAAAAGTAGGTTAACCGGCTACCTTACCCTCCGAACCGGAACACGTCATGACGTTATGGCGGCAGGAATAGGTAAGGCGGTGGTACCAATCCGGGCGAGTCGCTGCCGAACTCTACCACCTAGTCAGATGTCACTGTGTTAGTGACGGTAAGCCTATGCTCGCCTTTTACGAGCTGCCTAGCAGGAAGGCAGATGGTCTATTCTGCAAAGGAGCCCGTACCAACACGTATACAAGTGAAATTACACGTACTTAGGTTTGGTCGGGACTTCGCCAAGAGTTTTTATTTGTAGTGTCTAAAATTAGAGATAAGAATAACCATTGAACAATAATGTCTTTACCATAAGGGCACACGGGGCCAGTGCCCAGGGCCCCAAGAGATTGAATATTTCTCTCACATTTAACTTAGTAATTTGCTAATTATGAGCATAGAAAGTGATAGGTGATATTATTTAGAATATTGAGTTTTAGGAATTAGGTAGTAGAAGTTTTTGCTTAACAGAAATATCAAAAAAAAACTATTCTTGTTATCATAAAAAACAGGAGCATACTAATATTACTAATGACATACTGTAATATATATGATTATCCATAATAAAGCAGATTATAGTAAAAAAATGTAAGGTTTTACATTTTAAAAGGGCCCCAAGGTTTTGTGTGCCCAAAGGCCCCAGCATAGTCTAAGACGGCCCTGGCATTGAGCCCACTTAAACAAGAGTTATATACATATCCTTTGTCTGCGACACACCTTTTACATGTTTCGATGTGTATGTTTGCCAAGAGATTCCTTTGATTGTGGGTAATAAAAAAGGTAGCATCGATCATTTCAAAGAAAACGGATTGAAATATGACTCTATTATTATGTCGGCTGGAATAGGTAAAATGGTGTATCCCCACCTGGAGATATTGCAGCACAGCATTTTACTACCAGTAATCCTGTTGGCAACGACACAGACCCGGTGTGTTGTCGATCGATAAAATATATATTTTTAAATGAAAAAAAAACTTTTCCTGTTTTACATAACACTTATAATTTATAATTTTATAAATAGTTTACCGGTTTCGCTTGTAACAGTATAATCAGGGCTCAAACTCAAACTACTTTTACTATTTATAAAATAATAAATTGTAAGTGATACGTACACTTATACGTACAATTATACGTACACAATAATACGTACTATACAAGTGTTTTTTAATTGAAAAATATGCTTATTTGGAAGCTTTACCAAACGCTGACGGTGGACGATATGAAACAGATAAGAGATATGTCTGCTTATTTGCCATCCTCAAAAACAAGGATAGTTCTAGAAGGAAGGAGAATGATTATAAGAATTAATGAATGTACGCTTCTTAGATTAATTTATTCATCTAATTTATTACATCCATTACTTTTACAATACAGCGGTTAATCGCAATTAGTGCCTACAAATAAATAACAGACTTAGTGGACGACACTTTGTGAATATTTTAGGACGACTACAAAGCTAAAATTACTTTCGTCATATTGTAACTATAATTAAAGTGTGAAGAGAGCCGAACTAGTTCAAAAATAGCCGTTTGCGCGACACCGTAAATCTCGGATACGACGAAAGTTAGCTTGTAAATCATTAGCCAAGCACAAAATGGTGCCGGTTTTATTGCATTGTAAAACAATAAAATCAATTACCCAATGACTAATCGACGATAAAGTGCTTATGCAAATCATTATCTTACAGATAACGAGAAGTTTCTAATCCGTAGTTAATATGATCAATACGTAAATATTTTTGGTAATACACATAGGTTAAATAAAACTTAAGACTACTGTTAGAAGATAAGATAGCATAGACATGTGATATGTTGTTTTTATATCAACTAATACGACGCAGTGTCTTACCGATTCCGGCAGTCATAATGACAGTGGCAAGTTTTTGGTTTGGAGAGTAGGGTAGCTGGTAGACTTTGAATAGAGAATCACTGACAGAATTTATGGTGTATATAGGCCTTATTCGTTGCTTACGGTCAGCAAAGCCGTAAGCTTGTTCATACCGTGTATGGGTGATAAGCCATCTTTTAAATTTATCACTTTCAAATTTTCTATGTTATTTATTACTTTGAAAATTTATATAAATCGCCCAGATTTGAAGATTATATATTAGAGATAGGGCAGCCATTTAATACAACGGGATGATAGTACATACATACATACATACATACATATCTTCACGCCAAGTCCCTTACGGGGTAGGCGTAGAGTATCGAGTGCCAGACCTCACGACCCTGACAGACCTGTCACCATCATTGATCATGTCACCACATTGACACCACCCTCGGATAATATCCGATTGATCTGATCGTGAAATGTCAGCCTTGGTCTCCCCGGGTACCTACATCTATGCACATTCGCATTGTATATCTGTTTTGTCAATCTTTCATCTGTCATTCTTTCCACATGACCGAATGTATGATAGTAGTAATGTAATAATGTAAAACATAAGGAAATTGAAATTAATGACATAGTGTAAAGGATCACATTATGCTGAGAGAACACACCCGGCTCTACAAAAAATGTCAAGCATGCCAATCAAAATTGAAAATTAAACAATCAATATATAAAAAAGGTAACAGAGAGATCTGAGAAAGAATGGCATTGAAAAAAATTGTTGGTGGTAAAATGCGAAAGGACATGCTCTGCTGGTTCGGTCATGTGGAAAGAGTGACAGAATAAAGATTGACAAAGCATATATACATGCAAATGTGGATGACTGTAGGTACCCGGGCAGACTTAGGTTGACATTCCACGTTCAGGTCACTCGGATATTATCTGAGGGTGGTGTCAAGAGTCTCCGGAACCTACGTGTTTGTATGAAAAGGGTAGTTAATGTGAAGAAAGCTAGACAGTCAGGATCGTGAGGTCTGGCACTCGATTCTCTCTGCCTAACCCGTAAGGAGCTTAAGATATGTATTTATGTAATCATAGTATTTGGTTACCATTAGATTTATTTTGCTGCAAGTTGATGTGTTTGCAAGTGGTGTACTGAAGCAGCTTGAAAGAGTAGCTAATTCAATTATTTAAAGCTATTAAGTAACAAAACTTGCTGTTGATGTATCGCGTGTCTTCAAAGTCGTAACTACTGTAATATTTGTCTGGATCTGATATATGAGTCGTACTTAATTAGAAGACTTAAACGAAACTTGACGACTTTTATGTGCGTTTCTATATTGACTTCTTGTTTTAATTATATTGCGATGCTACAACACGTTCAAAAACATACGCTTTGCCAGCTTTTTACGCTAATATTTGCACTTCAGAATTGCAAGTATTAATTCTGGATTTTACATTCAAATTCTACTTAATATTAGGCAGAGTTCATAAACATTTACACCTAGATATGTTTATTTTTATTTAAGTACTTACATTACCTATTTATTTTTAGGAAAAAACATAAACTAGTAAATACCTCAAAATACATAGTTTGAGTATGTAGTAGTACATTATTCGCTTTAATCATATGTAGGCACATTTTTTTATTATTACTGTATCATATTATTCTTTTTTGGTTATACGAGTGTGGAAACTATGAAGTCAGATGGCTATAG
This sequence comes from Calephelis nemesis, assembly GCA_002245505.1. Classification (NCBI taxonomy): domain Eukaryota; kingdom Metazoa; phylum Arthropoda; class Insecta; order Lepidoptera; family Riodinidae; genus Calephelis; species Calephelis nemesis. Next base: position 222,146 of record NJDD01001033.1, read on the forward strand.
ATAAAAATCCCACATTAAGGCCCCATGCTCAGTCAGCCAGAAGAGCCAATCACCGCGCTTCCCCGTTCCATGATTACTATGAACAATGGCGCTCTAAAGTAAACGTCTTAAGCGACAAATCACTATTTTTGACACTATAAAAGTAATTAAGTATAAAAACTGAAACACTTATCTTTTAGTTATAGTACTTATCTATGTTTACGTTAAGTCTGGTGTCGATATTTTCATATTTGAAGTAGACATGCGTTTTGCTTTCAAAAAAGGGTTAACTTTTTGATTTTTTTCTATCGAGCAAAGTGAAATGAATCGTGTTTTGGAAACAATAGTCTAGTAAAGCATATTCATGTTTATCTTGTGTATTTTGTCAGCAAGATCCATGATTGCTTTGTATGAAAAAAACATTAAACTGCTGACGTATTTTAGCGTATATGGCCCCTTAAAAAACACCAATTGCATCAAACGTTAAAGGCGAACCAAAAATCTTTAAATTTTTTATGGTTATTTTAAGTGCAGCATCAAAGTAACTTCATAATGATTTAGAAATACGTGTATTGTATAGTAATGGTAGCCATTATAATTATAAATTTGTCCTGAAGATGCTAAACGAAACAGATTGTTTAGTTTTGTAAAAAATAATTATTTTTTATTTATTACGTTGATTTTTAGTTATGGAACTTCACAAAGTGCCAAGGATGTAAAGTGTACATTATGTAAAAAAACTTTTTTATCATAATATGCGCTATGTCTGACCGCACAAGTGAAATAATTAAATGCAGTAAAACAGCAAAAATCGACTCCATCTGTTTCATTAGATACCACATTGCGATTAGGTAAACAATTGTTTTTTCGAAAGATAGCAAATAACTCCGATATGATACTATATAAATTTTATTAACGTCCTAATCATAGTTTTTGAATTATACTTAAGAATGTATAAATTTTCGTTTATATTTATATCTTCATCATAGTGGAAGTCGTCAACATGAGCGAAAAATGTATGCATTATTTAATATAACTCAAAAACTACTATTAGGATGTTGATAAATATTTCGTAGGATCATATCGGAACCATTTGCTATCTTTGCTATCACGATGATATAAATGTGGTGCTACCTCGCAATCATTACTTGTCATTTCAAAATGAATCACCGAAATCGTTTGGTTATCTTTGGACTAGAAGACACATAACAAACATAAACCAATTAACCGCGAGGCTCGGGTTCGACTCCCGATTCTAACACCCATAACACAAGCATGCAACTTGCTTACTTTGGGGTTAGATTCAATTTGTGTAACTTGTCCAAGGATATGTAATTATTAAATAATTTATAATATGCATTAATTAGATACAAAAAGTATAGGTATTGTCGAACCTTATTTTTCGGAGTTGGTTAATAACTCTGTAATTTCAATTACAAAATAATAAATAAAACGTATGATATACAACAACCAAATTAACCAGATACGTTGTGTAAATCTACCGCAATATATTTATTTGTATCCAATGTAGCAATTCCCAAATAAACTGTTTCACACTCTACTTTATCATGTTTCTAAGATAAACAGATATCTCACCACTACAAGCATGGTCTACGTTCATGTTAATACAGAATCTACGTAATTGTAATTGCTGAAAACAAATATCAATACCGCATTAATTGTTACTATACCATAATCGTATAATCTGCTTACTTTGTGTGTAAAGTAAGTTATATTAGAAACGTACATAAGACTTACTCTCAAACAAAATGTAAATTTGTGCATAAACAATTACGAATGTAAGTCAAATTTAAACTTAAAATGTCATGTAAAAGCTCATATTATGCTAAGCAACGCTTGCCTATTATTTACAAACACTAAGCTATGAATAGCTGTTGTCAACTTAGCTTTGAGGTCGGTTGTATCATTTTTTTTATGAGAAGCAGACAGAGGGTTCAACCGTGTTGGTCCGGGCTCCTTTGTAGAATAGACCATCTGCCTTCCTGTGCCAGGCAGCTCGTAAAAGGCGAGCATAGACTTGCCGTCACTAACAACGTGATATCTGACTAGGTGGTAGAGTTTCGCAGCGACTCATCCGGATTGGTACCACCGTCTTACCTGTTCCTGCCGCCATAACGTCATGATGTGTTCCGGTTCGGAGGGTAAGGTAGACGGTAAACTTACTTATGCTCAAAGCCTAACATCCCGGCCTCTGGTTGGCAACGCACCATTGCCACCTTTGGTGTCTCTGGGCGGCGGTAATGTCTTACCATCAGGAAATCCGTCTGCTTGTTTGCCTTCCAATGTCATAAAAAAAAGACAAATTTCCTGATTTTAAGAAACTGGTTAACTGCCAATCTTGTCAATCTATGAATGAATGAATGCATTTTTATTCAAATTAAGTATGAATTATTCACATTTTTGAATGTCAATTTAAAAAAAATAATACTTACAATTTAGCTATTAAATAGTTAATATACAATACTTTAACAATAAAATTCAAAATGAATACCTGCCCAAGTTGTATTAGAATAGAACTATTATAAATTATTATAAATTCCCGAATGCCAAATTTTCAGCTTTGTATTAAAATTTAAGAAAATTTAAAGTACGAATGTTAAGGCACCATCTAGTTGAATGTTTTTCAAATTCCTTTATCTTATTTTTCAATTAGGTGTGTGAAGAATCATAATAGCTGACGATATCACAAACCAGCTTATATATTTTTTGCAAAGATTGATACAGTTTATAGGTAAGCAATTAAAAAGATCGATAACGCCCTACATCACAAAGATATTTTTTCCCTGTGTTGGTCCGGGCTCCTTTGCAGAATAGACTATCTGCCTTTCTTGCCAGGCAGCTCGTAAAAGGCGAGCATAGGTTTATCATCACTAACACCGTGACATCTGACTAGGTGGTAGAGTTTCGCAGCGACTCGCCCGGATTGGTACCACAGTCTTACCTATTCCTGCCGCCATAACGTCCTGACGTGTTCTGGTCCGGAGGGTAAGGTAGCTGGTAAGCTTACTTTTGCTCAAGGTCTAACATCCTGACCTCAGGTTGGCAATGCACCATTACCATCTTTGGTGTCTCTAGGCGGCGTGAATTTCTTACCATCAGGAAATCCGTCAGCTTGTTTGCCTTAATATAACATTTTTTTTTTGATGTTATAGGGAGACAACAAGCAGACAGATTTCCTGATGGTAAGAAATGCCGTCGCCTATAGACAACAAATGTGGTACCTAATGGTGCGTTGTCAACCTGAGGCTAGGACGGTCAGCCTCCTGCGTAAGTAAACCGGCTACCCTACCCTCCAACCGAAACACGACAATAACGGGCACTGTCTTTTCACGGAAGGAATAAGTAAGGCGGTGGTGCCTGTATGTCCGGGCGAGTCGTTGCAGGACTCTACCACCTAGTAAAACATAAAAAAATAGATATTTATAATGCTAAGAACTCTAATATTTCGGTTTAGCGTCTATTCCACGATTTAAACTGACGGTATGGCAGTAGGCAATGGTAAGTCGGTGGTCTGATCTTGACCGAGCACAGTACTCTACAACCTATTAATTATAGACTGTAAAGTACTAGTACAATGACTACATGAGCAGCAGCGATGGGACCTCCTCACGCCAAATTGGGCAATTTTAGTGAAAGTATCTTGAACCCGAAACTTACTATGTTCAGAACAGCTACCGTGGTGACATAAAATATCACTTTACATAGAAATGAGATGCTAGTTTTCAATGGACGAGCCAGTAATCATCTGCATTTGAGGCCATTATCTCAATTGGCAAGCTCTCAATGAGTGACCTCCATCGCCGGACACCGCACCCGTTTGCATTATCTACAATGCGTGTTTGTTTGCTTCACAATGTGCTTTTCTGTTCGCGGGATTACTGACAGTGATATACTCAAATTATATGCACGTTTTGATTTAAAACATATGAGTCGAACTGCATTGTACCTATACTAGCAGTTTCACGCAGCTTCGCCTGCGTAACTTGGCTTCTACTGCATCGATTTTGATGAAACGATGCCTATGTCACTTAGGGATAATGTAGAATTTTAAAAGCAAAAGAATTTTTGAAATCAGTAGTTTCGGAGCCTATTTATTTCAAACAAACAAAAAATTAAATCTATCCTGTATAAAATATTATGTTATATATTATATTAGTATACCTAGATTTATAATTTTATAGTATTACATGTTTTCTTACTTATATTATTCATATTTGCAACTTTTGTATGAAAGCTATAAAATACTCGTAATATGTATTTGGATAAAAGCTATAGAATGTCCTATTACATACGTAATTAAGTCGAAAACGATATACAACTTCTAGGAAATCAGTAGAATACTCCAACAGAAACGAACAAATTTGTGTTTTATATATTTTCCAGGAATTCTAAATAATTCCCAAACGGTAATAGAAAATGTGTCAATATTGTTACTGTACTGAATAGGAATATGACATCCTATGTAATTTTGGACAAATAACACAAATCGGTCTAACCCCGAATATTTATTTTCTGTCTAATTAATATATCCAAGTTATGACTGCAAAAAATATACTTATGTATGTCAGTGAATGATAATAATGCATGGAAATAATAGATCAAGCGTCACTGACGGCTATATTTAGATGATGTCTTCACGCTCATATCCCGAAGTGGTCGGCAGAGGCACAACTAAGGACCCACGACTAGTCCAAGACACTTAGTCCTATAATGTGATAGGTGGGGAAACTATCGCCAACCGGGCACATATACAATCCCGGAAACGTTATTATTTGTTAGAAATTTGAAAATACATATTTTCATTTTTTTGTTGCCTGACCTAGGGTTCGAATCCGGGACCTCAAGAAGTCAAGCCCGACCGCTAGACCACAAAGGCGAAAAATATATTTTATTGTGAATATATTTTATGTTATGGAACCAACTTGTATAAGCCAAGATGTCTAAAGTCGATCAAAGGTTGACTGTTGAAGAATGCTAATAGGCTTTAAGTTTGCCTTCCGTAAAAACTAATTTTATTTGATTTACAATAAAGATATTATTTTATATTATAGCTGTACTAAGAACCTCCGCTTATTTGAACTCGGTTAAAAATATTTCTGCCGTTAGATCTCAGTTCAAAGCCAACCGTTAGTTTTGTAATGTCAAAAATATAAATTATAACATTCAAAGCGAAATAAAACATAAAATAAGCACCACATAAACCTGTCTCATTATAATAATTTTACAATTAGCATAAGTTTTACCTACATTAGACATGATAATGTCAAGAATAATGTTATCTTTTATATTGCGTAGTAATTATTATCTTTGATAATAAAAGCTTGTAAGGAATTACATCACCTGATACATAATATTTAAAATATTTAAAATTCGAAATTAATTTTTCGAACGTTTTCTTCGCTGTCATTGCACTAGTGATGGGTTGGGTAATTGATATAATCACATCGATATTTTTTGATTCGTATCGTCGTTTATCGAAAGTATTTTATTTCTACACACTAGTAGCTATTCACATAAATCCGGCCCTTGACGCCAATTGCACTATCAGCTACACAATTTGATGTTGACTTTTGGAATTGATAAAACTTGATTTCCGAATTACGTACGTAAACACGTGATTGATATAAAAAATATGTGTCACCCTAATGACTATGGAAAAAGAGATCAATGTACCCGATATTGGCTAAATAAGTCGTGAAAAACGATTGAAAGCCATATTTATAAAAGAAGAAGAAAGATATCAATTAATGAGTATCAAAGATTTTTTATACATGTATTGGTAATAATACTGTTGTATGTGCGGGGTTGGCGAACAAGCACGTGGATCTCCTGATGGTAAAAGATAACTGTGCCCTGTAAATGTTACAGGTGCGTTGCTGTCCTGTATCTACCGGCTTGCAAGTGTACCCTCCGGGCCGTAACATGGCATAGTATTATGGCGGTAGGAATGGATAAGACGGTTGATCCTTACCCGGGAAAGTTGCTGCACAGCACTGTACCACTTTTGGCACTATGTTGTAAAAAATATTTCTTATTATTGTTTACACTTTCTGTTACTTTGTATTGTCAATAATTAAACTGCAAATATTTCAACTAAAAAAGAAAATAAAGAAACAGCGTCCGAAGATATGTCAATTGAGATTTTATTGTATTGTATTACGTTAGAAAAATAAATGAGGTTCAATATTTAATTTGTAATGTATATTTATACACACACATCGTCAACGGCAAGTACTTTACGGGGTGGGCAGAAAGTATCGATTACCAAATATCACGAACCTTTTAGAACTGCCTAGTTTCCTTTAAATTCATTAATTTTTTTTTAAAAAAAACGTCAGTTTTGGAGACTATTGACATCACCCTAAAATCAAACCTGAGTGATTTGATCATGGTGTGTTAACCTGGGTCTCTCCACTTACCTACATTCTTCCAAATTCGCATTGTATCATAGATGTTGGTCCGGGCTCCTTTGTAGAATAGACCATCTGCCTTCCTGTGCCAGGCAGCTCGTAAAAGGCGAGCATAGGCTTGCCGTCACTAACACCGTGATATCAGACTAGGTGGTAGAGTTTCGCAGCGACTCACCCGGATTGGTACCACCGCCTTACCTATTCCTGCCGCCATAACGTCATGACGTGTTCCGGTTCGGAGGGTAAGGTAGCCGGTAAACTTACTTTTGCTCGAGGCCTAACATCCCGGCCTCTGGTTGGCAACGCACCATTACCTCCTTTGGTGTCTCTAGGCGGCGGGAATTTCTTACCATCAGGAAATCCGTCTGCTTGTTTGCCTTCCAATGTCATAAAAAAATGTTTTGCCAAATTTTCGCCTGCCATTTTTTGCACATGACAGAAGCAACTTACCCCTTTTTCATTTTTAAACCAAATATTTTTTTATCCCGATCTATTTAGATGTTACTGTTGCGAATGCGGTCAGCGAGCGTAATAACACAGATTTTTCGAATTCTAACTTGTAAATTTTCCAAACAGTCATGCTCTAAGTGAAGTATTATGTTGATTTATAAAGCTTACATGAAATGCAACTTCTACTCATTATGTAATTAATTTTTTACCACGGTTTTACGTTAAGCAGGTTTCAAATATGCCCGCAAATATACAATTTTTCTCTTTGATTGCGTGTGACAGATACGTCTTTTTTCGACGAAATTTAAGATAGTATGATACATAACATGTACATGTTTGCAACATCGAGAATTTTTTTAAAAATAATGATAGAATTAAAAAATGTGGCTTAAGCCTGATATGTACTGTTATAAGAACTGTACTGTTATAAGAATTGTACTGTTAATAATGAGAACTTTTTTCGTTGTCATTGTTATGAAGTTATAATATGATATCATTTTTTTAAAACAGTGATAACTTTCAACTCACTGTTTTTCCTGTTTTGGTACGTCTTAATACGTGTAAATTTTTTACGGGAAATTGCAAATTAAATAATTTTATTTGTATTTAACTTTCAATCTTTCTACTCTTGAACCCAAAAGACATATCAGTGGCTCTGCTTCACTTAAAAATACACCTTTGATTTTTATTCATCAAAAATTTGTCCTTATTAATCTAAGATAATATCCTCCCAATTTCTAATATGCATGTAAGTGGTGGGTTTTTAATAAGCAGGAAATTTTTGCACATTATAGGATTTTTAATATTTAAACACAAAAAAGTTCCCGAAAATGGTGGCGTGTAAAAATTTTTCTGAGGTTACATAAAAAACATGTAAACGAACTAAGAACCTCCTTTTATTAACAAGCCCTTTAAAATAAGTGTAGGTACTCACATATAAAACTATAGTTGTACAAAGTACGTAAATTTTTCATGTCAGTTTTCTTGCAGTGTTTAGGTTAAAAGAAAATTCAGAGGATAAAGTATGTTCATTCGTTTTCCTTTAATGCAAGGAGTGCACTAGTGTGAAATAAAGATATACGAGTACGTGCAAGCTGAATACGGCTTTTGTATGAGGCGGAGCTCACTTATTTCGTGAATTGATGGACTGTGAATTTAATCATTTAAACTCAATAAAACTCCAAAAACTCGATTCAAGTTTCAATAATGTCCTCTAAGTTAACTAGAATATTTATTCATATGCATAATTAAAAAGGTTTTTTTGTATAGCTAATATGTTGCTAACCGCGAGGTTACAACTTTACCGGGCTATGTTAAAAAAAAATATAATTAAGGCGCTACAAAACTTCAAGAAACCGAGTCTGATTTTAATAAGTTATCTAGGTACACAAAAAAAGAATTTCACTTGATTTTATTTAGATAGCATTATCAGATCCAGACTCTTTTTATGATGTTGGAAGGCAAACTAGCACACAGATTTCATGATGGTAAGAAATTCATGCCGCCTAGATACACCAAAAGTGGTAATGGTGCGTTGCCGACCTGAAGCAATGTTAGGCCTCGAGCAAAACCAAGTTTACTGGCTACTTTACCCTCCGAAATGGAACCTTTATTCCTTTTGAACCTTTTTACCTACCTACCTATCCGGGCAAGGCGCTGCGAAATTCTACACCTAGTAAGATGTCACGGTGTTAGTGACGGTAAGCCTATTCTCGCATTTTACGAGCTGCTTGGGTAAGGAAAGGCAGATGGTCTATTCTACATAGGAACCTGGGCCAACACGGGGACTTAGTGACATTGGGACCAATTTGGAAGTACGCTCCTTCAAATTAAATTAAAATCGGTTCAGATATTACGGAGAATCGAATAACATCCATAAAAAAAATATATAAAACATGGCGGATCTTTATCTTTAAATGGAACTAACCAGACATTTTCTGATTTTAACATAAAATACCTACGTTCAAATTATCAATTTCAAATATCTGAAATACAGTGCTACTAAATTATCTCTTTTGTAAACAGCGTCGCTAATGTGAGGTTTGGTGTGTCTGATTGTAAATTTTAAAATAAAATATCAGAAAAATTACCGTTGTGGGAACTTATTTTCTATGCTCAGGCTCAGAAACGGAATAATTTTTCACAAAATAGTTATTTAGTTCCGATTTTGACCACTGAACACATAAGTTGGTGGCACTATAACACATGACCGAGATAATCATTGAAAGACATGTGACATCGTCGACTCTAATCTTTTTCGTTACGGCGTGTAGATAGCCGCCATTTTGAATTTGGATTAAGTACTGTTTTTTCAGTTTACCCGCAACATAAAAAAGAAATCCATTGAAGTTTGATTCATTACAAATTTTACTTAAACACGGAAACTATTCCTCCTATCCTATTATGTAGTCGGGTGAAAAACATATCACTTCTCTAATAGGTTTGGGACGAGTGAGGTCTCAAAAACAGACCGATTCTCTAGATAAGCCTCAGGCTTAAATGATTACAGATTATACCTGTAAATGATGCTCTGTAATATGACGTAGATTATGACAATATACGTCATGCCGCCGCGCCGCAGTGATGCGTCAGCCGTCAGGATTGTTTAATGTAGATAATATCAGCCTTTATCAACAGAACAATGTACGATTGTTAATCTTAAAAACTCTTTCGGTGGTTTTATTACAAACAGCGAATTCCATATAGTTTAATGACAGTAAAACCATTACGAAACATTAGGTATTTAATTGCGATAAGACAAATGTTGCCAGGGTTAAAAAAATACAAAAAAATATTTCTACCAAAAGACGCCTAGAACGATGTTAATGGTCACTTAATAACTATTAAAACTGTAGGTTTATCTCATACCAAAGGCTTTTCAAATGCGTTGAGTAATGCAGAAATGAAAGTAAGAATGAATTGAAAATAATCTGTGGAATCATGATGATCAAGGTTTTATTAATCAAGTGGTTGAGATCAAGTGGTTTAAGGTGCACTTTAAATCGTTTGGAGGTTGTTTTTAAAATTTACTGTTAAAATGATACTTTTTTTATTATACATATACACTTTAATTTTAATGCAATTGAATATAATTTTATCCTCAAAAATCTTAGGCATCAGACAGCAGAAAGTTGTGCAGTAAGTTTAAATTAAATCTGCTTTTTACAATTCGGCGATCATAAAAATACTATGGCTTATGTATGCTGCCTCTTTTGCCTAATCACCAAACAAACAACTAAAATTAATTAAGAATTGAATTGAAAAAATACACAAAATAAAAAAGTAATAGTAATGAAACTATCCAGTACAGACATAAGCCCTATTTTTTAATATTAGTTACATATTAACAAGTTTATGTCCGATTTAAACTGTTTGTACAACTTTCGGCTCAAAGAAACAGTAAAAATTTGTATGATTTTTCATTCTTTTACATGTCATTGTAAAACGTTTACATTTATGTATTATCATTTTAATGTATACTATAAAATGTATTCTGTGTCCTATCATTAACCTAATAATGCCATTAATACAAAAGTTTTTTACAGGTAACAGTCAGTACTATATACTTCATTGTATTTGTTCCTACTGGTAATTACGCTATGAAAGATTTCAGTAATTTAGTTACTTGTAGTCACTTTGACTTTGTCGTTATTGAAGTCATTAAATTGAGTATTTCAAATGTGTGTTAGAATCGTATAATAGACACAAATGTGTATTAGCATAGTACATGTAGGTACCGACTAGCGGTCCTTAGAATTTTATTTTCCATTGAGTAGCTTAACCAATGCAGTTCCCCAGTAAAGTAACACAAGAGTACAGTCCACTAAGCAAACTCCTACAGATACCCTTATTCACTCAGTTTAGTGAGAGAGCATGCTAGTTGTAACCCATACAGCAGAATATTAAGGAAGTTTAAATCAAACTTTCGAGGTATTATGCAACAAACTCCCCTAAACTAAGGCTTATGAACAGCTGTATATTCTGTCTCATATTAATTATTTCCAACAAAATATAGATTTATTTAAATGCTGATCTTTTTAGTATACAATTGTTTCTTTAGCCACGACAGATAAGGCAGTGTGGCTAAAAGTCTCAGATTGTTGCATTATATTACACGTTTAGTTTAAACTTGCTGCATATTCTGTTGTTTGGTATGGTAACACTTGAAATTTCACGGAGTATATGTCAACTGTAACTTATGTATAAGAACACTGTAATAATTTGACTTACACGTTAGATTCACGGAAAAATATTTTTCCCAGGGTTACGCAAGCGGTAATTGTGGTGGAGCACCTTAGTTGCCATCTTCCGAAGTTTGGTAAGTGAGGCACTCCATTTTTACACAGTCTGCCCGCCGTGATTCCGGAGAGAAATATTTTGTCGATTGTACCGCCCGTGCCCTGAACACAGCTTGACACGAACATAATCAGTGCGGAACATTACGTATAAATAGATCTTTCCCGAGAACCACCGGACGCATCTCACACTGTAGAATAGCCGCTTAAACCTATATTTTAATTAAGCATCTAACGTCTAGAATCACGCTATGCATGGTTATGATAAGAGCACGGTAGTTTCTTCTAGAATAATGTAGCAACATAATTGCTGGGTCCTTACTGTGACGTCTTGAAGCAGTATTATTTTAATATTGCTGTCTACGTCAAATATGGACTTTGCTAAGTCTGGAATAAGTTCGTCTTTTGGGTTTACTTACCGTTTAAATGAAACAATATTGCTTTAAGGCGTCACGAGAAGTATTATTATTTTAATTATGCTGATTTTTTACATCATAGCACAACTTTATTTTACTTGCAAGAAGGCGTTTGGCGTTGACATATTTTATTGTTGAAATAATATTGCTTCGAGGCCTCACAGTAAATCCCTGGTTTTGACTTTAGTAAAAGTATTGATTTAGTATCGATATTATAAAATACCTAAATTTATTTTATTGTGCACACATCGAAAGTAATTTTATGTTGATTATTTTATAATACTGTTAATTGTTGTTTAACTTAGTATAATGTAATACTGGTATTAAAAATCTGCTATAGGCCGTGGCTAATGGAGTTAAAATAAAATTAATCGCATTATGTAAAGTTAGATTTTCGCTAGGGACGTTCCAAAGAAACATACGAATATTATTTATTTTTATGTTTATCTCTTTCATAGTTGGTATTATAAAATGAGACATGCATATGTGATGTAACATATTTAGTTTCGTTTTTTACATATAATGAAAATCAGAAAGAAGTAATTGTGATTATTATTGTAACGTGAAATAGCAAACTATCGCAATTTGGCGAATCGTTTGTATGATTGTCCTCATTTAAGTTTTATAGTAACCCCCCTACTAATAAAACTTACGCGCCCGTTGAACAGGTGTGTAACTTCATTTTTTTGTTAGTAAAAGTAAAGTTACACACCCGATCAACGGGCGCGTAAGTTGTATTATTATGAGGGTTAATGTTTTTGTTGCACGTCATCAGTCTATAATTATCAATTCGCGACGTACTACTCAGTAAAATAGTCGGAGTCGGTTTTTGCAGTTTTGTTGTGATTAATTATTAATACGTAAAAATTAAAGGGAAATTATGTATTAGCCTGTATGAACAGCGGTTATTTTGGCCAACAGGTAAAAAAAAATCCATAACAATTTTAGATGTTGTTTTTGTAGCTTTTTATGCACATTTTTATAAATTTATCACCTTTTCATATTATAAATTTTGATGTAGCTTATTGGATTAAACTTTAATGATATTTGAAGGAAACCAGGAGTGTAATAGATCCAGGAAGGGTTTTAGGCAGTCAAGCTGAGCGCAAGGTAATTGGGCCGTGTAATAGAAGTCTAGAAATTAGTCCCGGCTTCATCCAACGTTATTAAACGTGGCAAAGTTTATTTAGAAATATTTAAATTTTAGATCTAAGTTGACATTTCATCATCAAACCGCTCGGGTGTTATCAGAGGTTGGTGCCAAGAGTCTCCGAAATCGGCGTATGAATAGGGTAATGAATGCAGAGGAAGCCAGGCAGGTTTGCCAGAATCGTGAGATTTCGTATTCGATACTCTCTGCTTAAAACGTAAGGGAATTGGCGTAAAGATACGTATGTATCTAAAATTTACTTATCAGAAGCCTATCTTTTGTTTAATATATTTATGTTTTGGTGCAATTATACAGAAATCTTGACATCAGTGCTTGTTGTCATGTTCCTGTGGTAAATATGCAAAAATTGTAACATTACAGACTTAGGTTGGCAACGTAATGCAAAAATTGTTTGTAAGTAGACATCTCTACGCCCATTTAACCCAATAGGTAAGCACAGGAACACGTCTCGGGCATCAACGGCTTGCCAAGGGCATTAAGTCCTGCAATGCAATGCAAGCCTATCGCCAACCAGCCAATGATGTTTTCATTAGAAAACCGAAACTACACTTTTTGTGTTTGTTTGCCCGACTCGGGAGGAGTACCCGGGACTTAATGCCAGCGAATCTATTACCAGACCACTAGACCACAGAGGCGATGAAGTGATCAAAGTGTGAACATTAGTACACTTATCTCCTAATGATACATTTAAGCAATAACTTTTTTTACCTTTATTTAGAGATTTATTTCACACAGTGAAAATGACAACCTTATAAGCCCTTATTCTAATAATTTAAACCTAAGATATTTTTAAGTAATCATTTATTGTCTATGAATATGTACAGTGTTTTGAGTTAGCTAAAACACTATTAAACATACCTATCTCTTTATTATTTAAGCAATAACTTGCTAGAAGAATATACGGTCGTTGTCTCTATGGGTTAGTTTTGTGTAAAAGTCAGGAGAGCTATCTGCCACATTCACTATAGAAGTTATAGGTACATCACTGTTGTGTTCGTGGTTTTATGGTAACATCTTCAGTAAAGAAGCATACAGCCTTACATCACAGCTTTTGGTTGGCAACAAATCGTCATTTTGATGTCTAGCCTATAAAGTATTCGTATTTTTTTTAATTTACCAATGCAGAATATCTAACTTTTAAAATATTTGCACACCAAAAGTTGGTAGAATATGTAGAAACACCTAAATAATTTTGTAACATTTTTGTAACACTCATATTCCGCAAAGAAATATTTTTTCTTTTCTTTTTAGAAAAGTACAAGTGTTATCAAACAAGCTTATGTGACAAGGAAATTTGACTTAAGTAATAGTATTAACATGCAATTTAAGTATTATTACACACGTATTCCCGAACTCGGAGTATTTGACAAAGGTTCAACAAGGGTACTTATGATTAGTCAAAGGCGCCACAATATGATAGGTGGTAAACCTATCCCCAACAGAGCACTTATCCATTTACGGGCAACGTTGTTTTTATTAGAAAATAAAACCCGTTGCCCGACCCGGGAATCAAACACGAAACCTCAAGTAAGTAGTTAGCACCGACACTGCACTATTAGACCAAAGAGGCGATTAAGTATTATCATGAAGGAAGATTAGGAATGTATGTTTCATTTAATTTTTTTCAGACGATGGTGATTTCTTACCCCTATATTCTGCTCCAAACGCAAAGCAAAAAAACGGTAATTTTATACGAATTATGCTTTAATGTTTCAGTCGTAAACGCGGTTTGTGGTAAAATGTGGGGTGAGCGTGAAAATGAGTCGAGTTCATCCAAAGATGTCAAACCTGTCTTTCTTACGTTATGGGTTGTTATACAAGGCGGAAGCCTCATTTCGTTTTTAATCAAGATTAGTCAACTGACATTATTATAGAGATACTTATATACTTGTTTTCTTGGGTAGCATATCGAGTCTACAACCTCCTACCTCGCAGTCTTATTTAATGTTCAACAATTTCATTATTGGTTGTTTTAAAAAAAATAATTAATTTTTATTAAGAAAAATTAGGCCTCGTGAATAATGAGAAACATTTTTCCGCTTATGTATATCAGATGATGTGTTTAGGAATTCGGATGGATATTTACATGAATTAGCATAATTACTGCATGTCAAACCTTAATCGCCTTCTTAATTAACAAAGATTAAAATAAGATTAAAGGAAGTGTCGATTAAAGTAAGTTTATATTATAGTCTGTACTGCAATGTACTGCAAAGACTGTAAATACTAGGATGTACCTTGGAGCACTTTGGTCTAATGTAGTTACTTATTAATAAGGTGGCAAATGTATGAGAACATATTTTTGAGCAATTTATATTCTTATAACATCTTACTGCCACACATACTTTGCAAAGAAATTGTTTTCATTTCATTTCAGAAAACGTTTAGAATTTTGGGATAGGCTATAGTAAATTCAACTTTTTAATTTTTCTTTAGTAATAAGTATTTAGAAAAACGTAAGTCTTTAGAAAGACGAAGATCTGAAAATGTCGTGTGATGTTTTTGCAGTCTTTGAAGTCTAGTTAAGAATAATTCCACTTGAAATGTTTTTATATGCGGCCGTCGTACAAGGCGTATGCGAACAGACACTGGGTCGTAATCCGATTATGTGTAACAAAATGCTGTACCCCCCTTTTCGCAACCAGTGCACCTGCCAACCCAACGTGGACTCTTTCACTAAATGTTAGAGTTTATTTTGCAGTGATAAACTTTAAGTATATTATTACAGTACTTAAATGCACTTTTTAGCATTGGAAAGTAAGAAGCCGCTTACAGATGCTATAGATATTACTAGTGCGATACTAAACTCACTCTGTAGTTGTGGGACAAAAAATAACATTCGAACTCGGGACCTTACGTATTTATGTAACTATTTATAGGATTACGCCGTGTGGTTTTTAAAGGGTTTCTGTCTTTTGAAGAATTATTTTGCCTTTCTATCTGTCTGTACAACCCGAACGAATTAACTGTGCACCTCGAGCTGTGACTTCATTCATCATTTGTCATTCATTTATCACTTTTTTGTGTTCATAGAAGATCGGTTTGATAAGGGTAACAAAGACTCTATCGCTACTTAGCTCTTGCGGCGAATACGGGGCACCGCTCTAGGCAGCGGGAGAGGAGTCGCATTCCAGCGAAGCGCACAGTTAATTCGTATGAGTTGTATGTCTATTATTATTTTATTTTATGATAAAGGAAAGCCAATATGTAGCTTGTTTTTCTCATAATGAGTTATACATTTCGCTTATACATATGCACCAAAAGTAGTAATGGTGTGTTGCCAACTGGAAGCTAGGGTGTTAGGCCTCTAATGCAATTACTTACGATAAAATAAGGAAACGAGTTATTTAGCAAGGAATTTTCCTTCATAGTATACGTACGTTTGCATAACACTTTTCCCAAAAATACCATTGCTTTAAAAATCACAATTACAATAAAATTGTTCTTATTAAAAAAAATGTTGGGAGATCACTATTAATATTGTGCAAAATACAGGCAAAAGTGAGAAAGTAAGTTTATATGTAAGTTCGGTTATAACGACAAAACGACTTCACCGAATATAATTATTTCAAGCATGGAAATAGATAAGTGATTAGAAAATAGCAGTTCCTACTTTTTATCCTATTATTTAGATGAATTCCCGTGGGAGATTCAAAAAGATTTAATGTGCAGACACCACCTTGTTAGATGATAATTTACACAGAATATACCGCATAATCTTAAAATTATAAAAATACAATAAACCCTGATAAAACATTTCCGTAATGTAGCTAAGTACGTTGAGAACCACCCATCCAAGGACCAGTTAGCAACATTAAAGCCATTAAAAAAACGAACCACCTCTCCACCAGATCTCTCCAGGTTTTAAATAAAAAAAAACACATTAAAATTGTTTCATTCATTCAGGAGTTATGACGTCACAGACAGAAATGTCGTATTTATAACACCTTTCTATTTTACATATGTTTCAAAATAATAGATCTTGATATTAACCGGGCATTAAATATTTTTATGGTACCAATTACCAAACTATTTAACGTTATTTTAAAAAGCGTCTTTAAATGAAGCTAGAGTGACAATGAAACTCTACCTAATACCGACACTAAAATTTAATTTATTTTAGTATTCTTTGGGCAAGCAAAAAAACCCGGACGTTTGGTCTTCATGGGGGTTCGTGTAATCCTATTACGTAACAAAGTGTTATCACCCTCTTGACTTCCCCGACCTTGTTTAATTCGTATTAGGCATTTGGGTTGAAGGGAAATTATGTGAAACTTTACTTTTTTATGGAACAGGATGGTGTAGGCCATTCACCTACTAGGTAAGCCGAGGATCCCCTAGCATGTTCAGAAAGAAGTTTTGTTTTCCACGAATCTAATTATTGCTACGCACGCCTTACTCATTTCTGTCGCCATAACGCTAGTTTTCTTCATTTTTTTTGTAGCAAAAGACCGCCATCCTCCTTTTTTGAATACCATCGTATCATAAACGCATCCTTCTTCTATTCATGACGCCACAACGTCTGTGCTCAAAAATATCATGTTCTAGGCTAATGGAGAGGTTACACAATAAAATTTACTCAAAGAAGTTTTACATTTGATTCTCAGTTTATTCTCAGTTACTTCAGTACACGCCTAACTACATCGACCAACCACGAGGCTCTGGTTCGATTCCAGGCTGGGGCAGGCATTTGTGTGATGAACATTTAGATTATTGCATTTCCGGGTATGGGTGTTTATCAAATATATTCTGTTATTTATTTAAGTATTTCTATGTATTAGAATCGTTGACTAAGACCCATAACACATACATACATACATACATATCTTCACGCCAAGTCCCTTACGGGGTAGGCAGAGAGTATCGAGTGCCAGACCTCACGATCCTGACAAAACTGTCTTGCTTACTTCACATTCATTACCCTTTTCATACAAACACGCCGGTTTCGGAGACCCATAACACAAGCATATAATTTGCTTACTTGACTGTCCAGGGATATATTTATTTATTTTGTTGATCTTGGGTGTCTACAAGCAATGTATAGTAATTGAATATCAGGAAATCCGTCTGCTTTTTTGCATTCTAATCATACTTTTATTACACTTTGCAAAAACAATTTGAGTATAAATCTCTCAACTGTAGAAGTCGCCTGAAATTCCGCGCATATAATGACGGACGATAGCTTTAAATGTCGAATGTGTGTCTGGCAACATTGTAACGCAGCTCTAGATTAAAGCTAAGTTCGCTTTGCATTTCACCAAGATTATTTTAGAATCGTCGGGTATTTTGTCTGGTAGATGGTTTATAATAGAGCTGCATTTCATGAGCTTAAATGTATTGCGATTGTCGATAAATGAGACGGCCTCCTTGACCTCCATTAAACCAATCTTGTTGCAAGTTTTTGAAGAAAAAGTATCAAAAGTGCTGATTAAATGCTAGAAAATAAAATTAAGTGCTTAAATAGCTTTGATGTAAATGAAAAGGTACATTCAGTGTTGTTTTCTCGTATTGGTCCGAGTTCTTTATGTAGAATAGACCATATTCTGCCTCGCGGCTCGTAGGTGAGCATAGGTTAAAATCATCATAACTAATAAGACCACTAGTGGTAAAACCACGGTAATGAAATATACAGTACCTTCATACAAACGGGCAAAAACGCGTTTACACTTATGTGTCTCGAGTCTGGTATACACTTGGTACGCGTTGGTGATTGCGCCGCTGCCTGTAACGAACGGTCGTTTTTTTATTTTGTAAACAATAGGTGCTTACCTACAAATATTTATTTATTTATTTACTCAAAAGGAAACATACAGCTAATAATCTAACTAAACAATAAAATAGGTAACAAGATAAGCCAATTAACAGTTTCCACAAATAAACAGCAATATAGTAAAACAAAACATATCATACAATAAGATAAAGCAATAAGAAAATAATAGACTAAAAGTACTCACTGACACTTACAAGAGTGAAGTAAAATAAATGATGATATATATATTTTACTGATATAAATATGGTGCGATTTGTGAATGTTATTTTAGTTAAGAAAATCAAACTAGGTATTTATGGTAGTGCTATTTAAATTATGCGCTTCGGCTACATTCGTCAAGCTTCGGATGTCCAAATTACATAATTAATCATTTCGCTTTAATTTAGATTAGGTTAGCCAATTTAAAAATAAAAGTATGAAGTGTAAAAAGAGTAAAAAGTGTAAAACCGAAGCGCATAATTTAAATAGTAGAACTGTACATAATATGGCAAAGAACAATTATAGACTAGGTAAATTGCAGTGCTTTTGGGATTTTTAATTGAAATTGGTTATGTAAGGAATTTCTATATTTAATGCTATTTAACATAGGATACTTAGACATTAACCCCCTTATGGATAAAACTTACGCACCCCTTTAATCTGGTGTGTCACTTCTTGCTAACAAAAATTAAGTTACATGCCAGATCAACGCGGGTGTAAGTTTTATTAGTAAGGGGGTAGATATCGATAGCTTTTATTGTTTATAAAAATGCTTAGTCTAAATGTTGAAAGGTTAATTACTTTTCATTTAAGGGGAACTATGACCAAAATTGCATTTTTAATAGTGTTTGTCATAATAAATGTTTAGCTTATATTTGTATGAAATTGAAAGGCAACTATTAGAAAAATTTCTCGATGTTAAGAAATATATAGATGACAATGGCCCGTTGCTGTTGTTATTCGTGTCAAGCCTTTCGCATGTACGGACAGTATGGCTGGAGGAATATGAGAGGCGGCGCGGTACCAATCCGGGCGGATGGAATTTGTATACAGAATGATCTTGCAAAATTTTGATTTATAATATGTGCCATTATTAAACAAAATTTTACTTTGTATGCTTTACTAATTATCGCCCGAGCTAGGGTTATATTGTAATATACAATAATTACGCTTAAAAGTTCTATTAAATTAATTTGTGTATTTAAAATCTAGAAGCAAAAGGGTTAAAAGAATAGTGCATTTAAATTAAGGATAGTATATATCTTCTATACAATCTTCTATTCAAGGAGGTTTTAAATTTATATTAACATAAACTAGCCGTTCCGGTGAACTTCATTTTATTCACACACCTTTCAGTTTGTATGAGAAAAAATATTATTTTTTGTTTTCTAGAAGTTACAGCGCAGGTCGCAGCGACTCGACTGGATTAGTACCACCGCTTTATCTATATATTATGCCACCATAACGTCAGTGCTTGCCGTTGACGTGTTCCGGTTTGGAGGGTAACATCCTGGCCTCAGGTTGGCAACTCAACTTTACAAGCTTTGCTGTCTCTAGGCGGGGTGAATTTCTTACCATTAGGAAATCCGTCTGCTCGTTGCCTTCCGATATCATAAAAAAGACAAAAGTATACTTTGTGCGTCTCCTTATTCTAACATTGTCAGAAGGTGGGGTACCTTGATCAATATTCAGACAAATCAGTTCAACCGTAGGGGAGACCGGGTATGGTTGACCATAGGGGGTAAGTAGACTAAATCTCGTCAGTAGTACGAGAATTGCGTTGTCTTGTTTCAGCCGTGTGTTACACTCTGTACCCCGATCCCTCGTCCGAAGCGTCACCTCACAGCGACACGTCGTTTTGCACCAGTAACAAGCTTTTTGTTTTCTTATCACCCAAGTAATATTTCCGCAATGCATATTTTTTGATCTGATGCCTACTCATTTTATGTTAATCGCTTTTAGATTTATCAGAGTGTTTCATGAGTATAAAGTGATCATATTTTATACATTGTTTTTCATCTCAATTTTATTATTTAGGTTAACCATGCAATCAAAACTAACAAATGGCGTCTGGGGTTAGTAGACCAATTTCTTTCGGGGCTAGTTGAATAGGTAGTCAACTAGCCCCGACTAAATTCAGAGTTGAAAAAATCTTATAAATAAACATTTTATCTAAATTTCTAGCAATTTTGTTGTTTCGGAATGATGAGGACGTATGAAAGAACTACTGAACGAGCTGATACACGTCGAAAGACGTCGTAGAAAGGGCGTGTCACGCAGAATTTTTGTCAAAAGGAGAATTAATCTGTTTCAATACAGATTAATACGATGTTATTGTTTTTTTTTTAATTTGGTAAGACAAAGAAAAAAAAACATTTAGCTCAAAACTGGTCCACTTTCGGATAAACAATACTGGAAGGGCCAAAATGGTAGCGAATGACCCACGAAAAGGATCCAGGCCATACCATAAACCTGTACAATATTTTTTGAAAGCAAACATTGCCCTTTTTATTTAGAAGACTGACATTTGAGTCTATTTCCCATTTTATCTAAGTACATAAAGATGATTATGAGACTGACTATTAATGATACTACTAACTATTACTACTACTAATTATTAGCATAACAAAATTTAGGTTAAAATAAATAATCAATTAAAAGTAAGAGCTAATGCTGTTTTGTTAGACTATTTTAAATGATTGTATCTTAGTCAAATTGTTTTTCTTAAAATAAAGAGCGTATTAAAATAAATACTTTATTACTTGTCTGCTCCCGTAATTTGTTTCTTATTGGTACTTAAGTCTACTTACCCCGGGCTTATAGTCTACCTACCCCGGACTAGGGGCAGGTTGACCAAGAGTTTGGTTCTTTTAAAACTCTTTTAATCACCAGTATCATATTGATTAAGAACAAGAAATTGAATTTTTTTATTAGATTAATAGTTTTTCTATCAATTAATGCCGTTTAATTGACTTCCTGTATTAAAACACAAAGAATATGAATGTTTTAGTAAAAAAGTAGTCAACCATCCCCGGTCTCCCCTACTTGAGTTATAAATAGTGAAACTCACACGACTTACTTTTATATGTATAGATATTTTAGTTTGAGATGAATTAAAAGTTTAATGTTAACAAACTACGGACAGAGTTTTGACAACTTTGTGAGTTACATATTTGTGACGCACAGATTTGACGACCCCATCAAGTAGTGGTAAATCATTATTAGGCATCATTTTCACTATGCAGTTAGTCACGTCATGCTAAATGTTACTTTCATTTTTGGTTTATTAGTGTGGCTCAATTTATGACGACTTTATAATCTAAATCCGAACATAACGGTGGCTAACAGTGACGTCACGGAGGCAGGAATGTTTACCAACCCGAGCAAGTAAACAACACTGTCACTTTATGGTGTTGACTGTAGTAACTCATTTTGCCCTCGTTCACCCTATACGAAATTCGGCATTAAATTCTCTTCTAAAAAAAATTAAAATTTCATTTTTGATTCTATAAGCTATGCGAGATTAAGTTATTTACTCAAAAATAATGACAAGGTAACCTAAAAGGTAATTTTCATTGTACGTATTACATTCTATTATTTTCATAATGGGAAATTAAACTGATCAACAAGATCACCCTTTTCTTTTAACCGGAATATGGTAATGGTGAACACTGATGGCATGAACAGGTGAACTGTGGTGTTCGGGTTTGGCTAAATAAATAAACCACCTACCCCCCAAACCCGAACCTGATAATGTGACCATTGAAGTTATGGTGATAACGAAAGATAAGGTGGTGGTGGTGCCAATCTGACATGTTATCTTTTTATGTTTATTAATCCTTGACACAAAATCGAGAGGTGTTATAAGTTTGGTGTGAGTGTATGTGTGTCTGTCTGTGGCATTGTAGTTTTTTAGTGGATAGAATAGATCGATTTTGAACCTGTCAGATTTGTCTTAACTAGTATGTTCCTTTGCTCTGACTACGAGGACTTGATGTCAATGTGGTTGATAGATCAAACATCAGTTTTAAATTTTCTAAAAAAATAACTTTTCCCGGGATTGTTGCGCGGTTGTCGATAGGCTTGCTGTTTATCACATTGTTGGGTGCACTGCTTGTGCCACTGCCTACCTCCTCGGAGATATGGGCGTAAAGATGATTAACATAAATTTCCGTATTCCAAGACTGGCCTTGTACTCCAAGAAGTACAAAAACTTTTAGATCTTCCCATCAACGGGCGATGGTGTCGTCCCATCCTTACGCCAAAAATATGTTTTACGAGCTGCATGATATTTAGTTTAAGTGAGTCATTTAGCGCGTTTCTCATTATAATAGCCAGGACCATAGATTTTACTGACGCCATTAACACTGTTGAAGAGGAAGCGTATTTTACTATAATT
>NJDD01001033.1:245108-257102 GCA_002245505.1 Calephelis nemesis
AAAACACAATGAACAATCGTATAAAAATGACAGATTCGAAATTCAAATGTAATATTTTTTTATTTTTAAGTGTAACAGTATTTATGGCCAGACTAAGTATATCATTACCTGGTTAGCTGGGTGCCAGACATACTGAAATAATAATACTCAACACATAATATATAACACTCCGATAGTACTAATCGACACTGTAAGTTATTTAAGCTGTAAAAAAACCGACTCCGATTTCCTTTTACGGTAAAAACCGTATCCTATTGACAGATCTACTAGATGGTAGAGTTTCGCAGGGACTCGCTCGGGCTGGTATCTCCGCCTTATCTATTCCTGGCGCCATAATGTCAATGCTTGCCGTTAACATGTTCCGGTTCGGAGAGTAAGGTAAACTTACTTTTGCTCGTGGCCTGACATCCCGGTCTCAAGTTGGCAACGCACCATAACTTACCTACCTACTAACCTTTGGTGTCTCTAAGCGACGTGAACTTCTTATAATTAGGAAACCCTTCTGCTTGTTTATGATATTGATAAAAAAGATGCTATAGGTGCGTTAATATCCTATGGCCGGGGTGTTAGGCTTAATATGCAAGTTTACCTTTAACATCCGGAACACGTCAAGGTTAAGGCGGTAGGAATATTAAAGGTGGTATTACGCCCTGGACAAGTTAGTCCACTTTACCATCAGTATCATTTAACCTATATTAAACTGTTACGAGTTAGCTGGAAAAGATGCAGATACATTATTCTGCACTGAGGACTCAGAGTTGGAAAGAGGTTGGCCTTTTTTGTCTATAACTGACTTCAAATAAATTCAATCGAATTCGATTTTTTTAACTATCATATTTTTTAACTATCGTATGTGCTTGTGAAAAATTATTATAATGTATTTTAACTGTTGACGTATTTCAAGTGTAACGAATGTACCTACGAAATAAAGGTAGACAATTGAATTGAAATGATTGTATGTTTTTTATGTGTTTGGTACGCGATTGATCTGTTAATAGCTAGCCGACTTTAATGGTTCGTTTTTAGAAAGATAGGTTATGATTCCGGTAGTCTTGTAATATTTTTTTATGATCTGACAAGGGGGGGAGGCCTATGTCCAGCAGTGGACGTCCTCCGGCTGATGATGATGATTTGACAAGTGCATAAATATGCAAAGAGTATCGAGTGCCAACTCTACATTGGAATGTAGGTATTTCTAGATTACTATAAGCTAAGCGTCTTTAAAGCAAGAGTGAAGACACTAAGCTAAATGGCACCTTTTCTTTTCACCTGCGACCCTTTCTGCGCATTCTAATTTAAATCATGTATGCTGAGGATTATAGGAGAATTAAAAAATTCGCTATCAGTAATAAGAGTCTCCGAAACCGGCTATTTTTTGCGAAAAAGTAATAAATATGGAAGAAGCTAGATAGGTTTTTAAGAATCGCCTTTGACATCACACACAGACACATCGCGGTAAATGTTCTCTGCCTACCTTGCAAGGGATTAGGCGTGAAATTATGTATGTACTTTATATACAAAATTGAAATCGTTTTTTTTCTTGGTCATGTCATCACGCGTGAACAGATAGACCGATTTTGATAATTTGTTTTTGACGTGTTAAATAATACAGGAAAAGTTTCAAATTAAAAAAATCATAGCAAGGCAGAACAACGTCTATCGGCTCAGTTAGTCAGCAATAAAAAGTGTTATAAGTAGTATACCTACTGTTGCCATGTCCCCGAAATTCAACGACAAATTGGGATCACACCAGTTAAGTAGCCACGAACTTGGTTAAAACCAGAAACTGAATTAAACACGTGTCTATATGTGACACTTGTCTGTACCCGCGTGGGTACAGTTAAATATGACAAACATAATTTGTTATGCGTCACACCTAATATCTATCCGTCTTCGTTATATCCATGAGGAGTGACGGGATTTCAAAGTAATGATTGGTTCAAAATAATATTCACTTGCATTAGTTGCGGATTCTCTAATTAAACGCGTTATGTGTTTCCATCAGACTTCAGTTTGAACGATGAATTCGTCGCTTAATTATTCACGTAAAGTAATTTCAGTTCTAAGGTAAATTTATCCATTTATACAATGTAAAAAGTATCTTCATGCCCATATCCCCGTGTTGGTCCGGGCTCCTTTGAAGAATAGACATCTGCCTTCCTGCCAGGCAGCTCGTTAAAGGCGAGCGAATGCTTACTGTCACTAACACCGTGACACATGACTAGGTGGTAGAGTTTCTTCTTACCATCAGGAAATCCGTCTGATTGTTGTCTTCCAATATCATAAAAAAACCCCGAAGAGGTAGGCAGAGGTACAACCAGGGCACCCACGACTAGCCGAAGATACTAAGTCCCACAATGTGATAGGTGGCAAGCCTATCGTCAACCGGGCACATATCCTATCCCGAGCAACATTTTTTTTGTATTAGAAAATTGGAAAAACCCAATTTTCTTTTTGTTGCCCGACCCGGAATTTGAACCTGGGACCTCATGCAGTCAAGTCCAACAACTGAACCGCTAGACCACAGAGGTGACAATATATGTACAATGTAAATTCTTACATACATACATATTTTCATATCAAATTCCTTACGGGGTAGCACAGAGTATTGAGTGCCAGACTTGCCTGGCTTCTTTTAAATCGGTTTTGCTAACTTTATATACCTACCACTGTTGGATACTACGCCAGCGATTGGATCCTGGAATACCAACCTAGGTTTGTCGATCTTGTCAATCTTTCATCTGTCATTCGTTCCACATGGCTTAACCAGCGAAGTGATTGCTTAATAGTTGTAAAATTAAAAACTTCAATAACCGACCACTAAATTTATCTAAGAAGCTCAGAACCATCTCAAATACGTCAACTCCGCAAAATCTGCATCGAAATCTGTCCATTTATTTAGAAGTTTTTCTTCTTTTGTAAATATGGCTTTGGATCGTTTTTCATGACTTACTTTGCCAATGTCAAGTTAGTTAATTCGTATACAGTCATTAGTCACTATGTACAAAGTCATGTCAGGTTAGGGTCATGAGTAAAGCGGTGGCTTCGTTACTCAAGCTCATCTATTGAGATTTTTACGTCACCGAGGAAATAGACGATACACTAATTTCTTCATGATTATTTCATTTATGCATTTTCACTAAACAAAATTAATCTGATTCCCATCTAAATTAACAAATTTATCTCAATATAAACACGCATTTCAATAATAATGAAAAAAATACGACCGTCTTCATTCACGATGGCGCTAAAATTCCATTTAGAAGTTACGATACCGCACACAGACACACACACAGACACGTTAAACTCAAAACATTTCCTTAATTGTTGGAGGTTTAAATAACATCTGCAGTGGAATTAGTTGCGGATTCGCTAATTCAACAAATTCTGTATTTCTATTGAAACTTCAGTTTGAACGACGAATTCAACTCGTAATTATTCACATAATCTGATTTCAGTTATAATGTAAATAATATTCATTCGTAGTTAAATTTGTATAAATTGTCGCAAAATATTTACCGCATGTTGCTGCCATCGTAGTGTCAGTGCTCGTCATTGTGGGGCTGGCATGGCTGGAAGTTGAGGTAGCCGGTAAACCTACACACGTGTGACCATAGAATAAGTAAGTTTTAGTCCGGTCAAAATGGTGTCATAGGCGACGGTGTCTTACTTTCCGCTGCCGCGGAGCCGCGTGTTTTTTGGTTAGTTAATAATATAAAACGTGTTGGTCCGGGCTCCTTTGAAGAATAGACCATCTGCCTTCCTGCCAGGCAGCTCGTAAAAGGCGAGCGAAAGCTTACTGTCTCTGACACCGTGACATCTGACTAGGTGGTAGAGTTTCGCAGCTACTCACCCGGATTGGTACCACCGCTTTACCTATTCCTGCCATAACGTCATGACTTGTTCCGGTTCGGAGGGTAAGGAAGCCGGTAAACTTACTTTTGCTCAAGACCTAACATCCCGCCCTCAGGGTGGCAACCACCATAACCACCTTTGGTGTCTCTAGGCGGCGGGAATTTCTTACCATCAGGAAATCCGTCTGCTTGTTTGCCTTCCAATACCATAAAAAAAATTAAGAACTAGCAGATGGTTTCCTGATAGTAGGATTGACATAGTCACCACTGATTTAGTGGATATTCTGAGTTTAGGTTATTAAGTTAGTGTTATGGTGATAGGTAAAACGATGGTAGTAATCTGGGCGAGTCGTCATAAATAGCATAAAATAAGTACCTATTTCAAAATTACTTAATATTTATATTAATCAGAACAATCTTAAAAAATTGTGGATTGCTTAGGAACAATGTTTAAGAAAGGAAAAACAAAAATAATAAAATGTATTCCATATGTAAGATCATTCAAGAGCGTACTAATTCCTTAAAAGTCAGTAACATGTCTGTAAGATCTCTGGATATTTAGATTTTAAATAAAATAATGAATAAAACGACCTAATAATTTGTGTTCCAAACAGAACGTCTTAACTATGAAGGTAAAGAAGATTTGTTAGTCATCTCCTACATCATCAATCTTACAATCTTAAAGTTAAACGCTGAATTCTCACTCTCATTATTCGTTGTTGAGTTGCTCAAGATCCGATGATTCCATCTCATGGCCAGACATTAGTCATTTTATATAGGTGGAATATATCTTAGTGTACTTATGTGTGTACTCAAATTTTGCATTACGAGCGTATAACAACATTTATACATCATTGCTTCTTAAGCGGATATTAAATAGCTAGTAAAAGCAAAGTAAAATAGGTTGTATGGGTTGGAAATACAAAGCTTCGGTAATGATACGTTTTTTCAATAATAGCTCTATTAAACTTATCAATCAAATTAGGTAAGTTGTTATATTACAACGTATGAGTGACAAAAGTAACACTATAATTGAATCGTGTCTTTGCTCGGGGTTTCCAAGAAAGGGGTCTGGCTGGAAACGAAATCCGTGATTTGTTGTATTGGTACCAAAAAATATATGTAAATTGCCCTTCAGGTATTATGTTTTGACAAAAATTTATTTGAATTTTATTCATATACACAAAATAGTTATGAAATAAACTGTATATTGCTTTGTTCATTCTGACATGAAGTATGAATGAAGTAAGTATGAAGTAGTAGTATGCATTAAAAAAACATGCATTTGTAAAAAATAAAGTCTGGCTGTTATTAGATCTTGGTCTATAATCATTTTTAAAACGTTACTCATATCAAGAGCCAAATCTGACTATCGGTGTTTGTATTTCAATTGCAACACACCCTTGTTAACGAGACCGAAATATCTCGTCTCCACGACTACATTTTGATAAAGTGCTCTTGTCTAAGATAAGAATCATTGTTGACTTGAGCCGAAAAAATCCCTGTGTTAAAAATCAGGATGTCAACGGATTCTTATCATAAAACTAACATTTTCATAAACGTTTAGATTGTATAGGTGAGAATTAAAATGTTTGGAACTAATATATAGTCACTCACATTTTATATATATTTAAAACATGTTTCGTTTTGTTAAAATTCGTTTTATTTTGTAGGAAACATAAAATGTAGGGGTAGCGTAGGAATGTGCCAATCCAACTTTTTATAGGACTAAATAGCGAACAAGTATAATAGCATTCCTGAGAGTATGGGGCAACGGTGACAATATTTGAGGTTATGCATGCTTAGCACTCTTTTAGGAATGATGTTAGGTCTAATCTCAAGTCTACTGGCTACCTTATCAAATATTGTCTTTATGGCATCAGGAGTAAGTAAGGCGGTGGATTCCTATCCAGCCTGGGTATACCATCCATTTTCGTCGCACAATTTCTAATTTATTTCGTAAAATATATATGCTGGTTAAGAAATTGTTACCACAATTTTTTAAGTAAAACTGCAAAACCGACAACAATTTTAATATTGAGCCATCAAATTAATATGAAAACTAGCATGAGCAAATTTAAACAGTACCATTTCCTAAACATGGAAAATAGTCATCAAAACATTGAGCCAAACAATAGCAAAACAAACATACAAAAAGACATACAGTTAAATCTAAAGCCTCCTGTTTTTAAAGTCGATTAAAATATTTAATCAAATCAACATATTCTATCACATTAAGCTACTGTCTGTGATAATATTAGTAAGATTAAATCTCATTATATTTTAACACAGCAATGTTGAATAGCTACGTCATGTCGTGTAAGCTCGTAATACAGTGCCGTCAAGATTATCACAACTAGGAAATGTCAATAACGGGCTTCTTTGCATATGTGCACTGAATAAATATAGCTGTGATATATGTTGTTCATTGCTACTGGAATTAACTCTTGGATATATATGAACATCAGATTTACAGACATACGTCTCAACAATCAAAGCTTTCAAATAGTCCACGTAATATTGATTTTTAGCATTGTGCGAGATCTGTCATTGGCCAGACTTTAGTTTTTAAATAACCATTTTTTTAAGTGAAATCTTTAGAATCGTGATTTAGAAGCTAATGGAATAAAAATGCACAACGATAAGAAAATCTGTGTAAAAATAAAAATAAGTTTTTTACATGCCGTGTGTGAGATGTATACACACATTGAAACTCTTCTTTTTTAAATGCTTTTAGCTGGCAGGAAATCTCAAACTACTACTTAGGCAAAATGAAGTTGGTTATAAGGATTGTAAACATTTGGTTTATACATATAATAACCGAATTATATGTATAAAATATAAAAAGACTTGTATGAAATGTAAATTTACAATTTATAAAAACAATAGAGGTTTTACGATTCCAAATGTTTTGCAATAGATGACGTGATTTCTCATATTGTTGCAAAGAAATGTAGGAAAGTTACCTGTTTGAAAAACAACAACTTGGTGTTTTAATTTTAAGCCTCTGATTTCTGCCAAAACCAACACAATCTTATCTTTATAGCAGTCCATTGTGTCTGTTTGTGTTGGAAATATGCGCCGAGAAATGTTTAACCCATAGAAAGTATCAAAGGTCTGTCTGTATGACACATTATTACACTCCATGAAAATGATGTCATAGAGAAATTTCACTTCTTATGTGTGTATATTAATACATACACATTCATACCACACACACAAAAATAAACCCTGACGAACGCAGACACATACTCTCACACATTTTTTTTAAATAGTGCCAGTGTTTTTATAGTCAATACAATTTTCTTGAATTCACAAATCACAGAAGGCGATGGACATAAATAAAAATATACAAGGAAAACATGACCTCCAACGTAGTCGCTTAAAAAGCAAATCAAAATCAAGTAGAAGTACCAAGGCTAACTGAAACAGATTTCACTCCAGAAAGAAACAAATATTTTTTTAATCGAGACTGAAAATAACGACAAATGTAATATTACAAATTTTGATATTGCAAAGTATTTTAAATTATTCAATAACAAATGCTGTAAACTGGTTAAAACTTGCTACGTTTGCGTCTATTTGAAAGCTTTTCTTGGCTTTGCCAAGACATAATAGTTCCCTTATGGTAATAGGACGACTAGCAAGCAGGAAGTCCAAGGTATAAGTGACTTAATGATCCTGAAGTACCATGTTATTCAAATATACAGGGTGTCCCGTGGCAAATGTCTCAGACTTAAATATTGGCTATAAAATCAATTTCGGCGATATAATATCTCTCGCATATATAGGGTGTCTGGTCACAGATATCTGAGTATTATGATAGTCAGTAGTATTATTAATTGCGCTCTACAGGGTATCCAACCACCGGTATAAGGTTCCATATTTTTTAAGGCTAAAGCAGAAATAATTTCTCCAAACCGGAACATTACAATAGCGAACACAGACATTATGGTGAACACTGACGTGAAAGTAGCAGTCTGATCGAAACTTAAAAAAAGTGTGATTAAAATTTTACGAAGAATAAGTTATTCAACTGTTCAATAAAATGTTTCAGTTATAAATAACATAATTATGATGATTATGAGTTAACTACACGAATGACATCTAGTTATTTATTTTTTAATTAAGGGTTGAAACCAAGCTGAAAATATAATGAAACGCATATTTTGGTTTTAATATATCAGAAAATATAATAAAAAAGGGTTGCCTTAAATACTCCCGGACAAAACACATCTTTTTATTCTTTACAAAAAGGTTTTCTCATTCAATGCTGTGATAATAAGATAGTAAAAAAATGTTCTTGATTTAAATTTAAGACGTATCCTTCATAAAACGTTTTCAGGATTTTTATAGGTAACCTATTTTTAATATCATTCCTAATGTACTAAATTTATTTTAAATATGGTTAATTCTGTTATCAGCTCGGTGTAGGTCAATGTAAGTTACACTTGTATTCAAGAAGCTTAATTGGCTAAGTTATGAAAAACCGCTTTGCGAAGAAGGACATTTAGCTATGCGTCTCTTAAGTCAAACCTTCCAATTGATGAACAATACTTAATTCAATATCAATTCTAAATATTGTTTACGAATTGGATGACTTGACGTAAAAAACGCACACCTGAATGTAGCTTCCCACCGCGTTTTTTCATCCCTTAGCCAAGAAAGTTTCTTGAATACGGATGTTAGGACCTTCTACTACAAAGTCACAGGAAAATGTCATAGCGCGTAGAAACGCAATAATTTTACGGGCATACTTTCACGTACAGATTACAAGCTATAAATATTTTCTTCCCTTTTTATTGAAGTTCTGACAAATTTAAGGGTATATTCGGCGATTATAAAGTTCGTGCTCTATAAAGTGAGTATAAAACATCAACATTTTTTCATATTTTACGGTCCAATATAAGACTGATACTTTAGGGCTATGTTTTATTTTCTCTTCTCATATTTCGTGTGATAACATAAAACAAAATACAATAAAAAAGTCGATCGTACTACGAATCAGATATCATTTTTATAAAGACTTCAAAAATTTGAAACTTTTTACAAGATAAACCAATTTTGATGTTTTTTGTTATATTGTATATAGAAAGTTTCGATGGTTTCGTTTGAATTATAAGTATATCGTTTTTTTTGATAACCTGTAGGCTGTAATCGATCACATCTTTGGCCGAGGAGTTAGCGTTTCCACCAAATAACACATAGAGCATGACAGAGATACGCTTTTCTGTAATTATCTATTCAAGTATTTCTATGTGTAAGTGTCGATAGCATACACCCATAACACAAGCATATCATTTGCTTATTTTTGTGATTAAAACAAATAAAAATGCTACGTGATGCTGTATTAGGGTAAAAGAGAAATATCTTTGTAGTTTCAGTATAAAATATTTTTAAACACGCTGTAGATGTCCAATAGCTTCTAGAGTGAGTTTACCAACTAAGTATCCTGTGCTTCTATACCAGATAGCAACAAAGGCAAAAACAACTTTTTAATCGACTATGAAAGAAGAAGATTATATGTTCAATATTTACGTTTTTTTAATGTTCATTGATTTCCCCGTCTTATTTGTACCGATTTTTTTATTTTTATTTCAAATGGCATTTTACTTTTGGGGTGATCCTATTGCGACCAAGATTGGGTCTGGTTATAGTTATGGATAATGAAAATATATATGAAATGCCTTGTTTTGTTTGATTTTTTGCAATTTTTCTTCTCTTAACTTAACTAACTTAACTTGATAGTAGTGTCCGGATCAGATATTTATACAGTTACACCCCCTACTGTCATACACTCACTTTTTAACACAGAGAATAATATCTTAATTGTGAAAGTACATCTCTAAATTAAAATTTAAATGTAAGAATTGCTTCTAAAATTTCTTCGTTCGTTATCTTATTTCAAAATAATCTGTATAGATAACAAATAGATAACGACAGTACTGCCTGCTATCAAAATAAGTTCATTGAACGAACATTAAGTTTACATACCAACGTATCTTCACGCCAATTCCCTTACGAAGAAGGCAGCGGCGTATCAAGTTAACATTAAACTAAAACTTTGAAATTATTACGACAGACGAATATTACTGTCATACTCGTTTTAATGCCGATCCTGTGGTACTCAAAGCTTTCGAGCTAGTTCATGGCTCCTGTAGCCATGAAGATTTGTCACTCTCGTCTTCCAATCTTGAAGTTAACTTGTTCACCTTAAAAAAATACCACTTTCACTACGAAATCGTAAAAATCTCCTCTTACCTAACTCTACGGAGATACGGGCCTGAACGAAAAAAGTACATTCACACCCATATCCCAACAGGGCTAGATAAAGGCACAACCAGGGCAAACACGACTAGCCGAAGACACTAAGTCTCACAATGATTTAGGTGGCAAGTCTATCGCCAACCGGGCACATATGTCCAATCCCGGGCAACGTTATTTTTATTTGAAAATTTAAAATACATATTTTCTAATTTTTTTGTTGCCCGACCTGAGGATCGAACTCGGGACCTCAAGAAGTTAAGCCCGACGCCGAGCCGCTAGACTGTAGAGGCGCATGCATATATTTTTCTAAGGGTCTTTTTTTTTAATATTTTAGAATATCGAGAAGTATGTCTGAGTGTTACTTATATACCAGTTTATTTGTTGAATTTATGTAAAGTAAAAATATTTTAAAAATGTCAAAATGTCAAACCCAATACAATCTTTCAGAGTTGGAACTTACAATCCGATTTTATAAATCGGTACTTCTTATCACTGTTATTCTGGAAAATCACCAGAATTTTACGAGATCGTTGAATTCACGTGAATGTTTTGTAACCAAATGTCAAGGCCATAGCTCCGAAAATATATTACCATTCGTTCACGTGTGCGCTGTCCACACCGCAAATTTATAAGAAAGCGTGCAAGTAGACGACTCTTGTAATGGTCAACCGTCGCATATAAATGTTACTGATGCGTAGTAGTGTTGTCGTGATCTTAGAGTAGTGGGGAACACGGGGTTGGGTCGTAAAAGGCAAGTCGTAAACGGCACTAACACCGTGAGATCTGACTAGGTGGTAGAGTCTCGCAGCGACTCTCCTTGATTATAGCCACTGCTTTACCTATTTCTCCCCCATAAATTCAGCGCATGCCCTTGACGTGTTGCGGTTCAAAGATTAAGGTAGCCAGTAAGTTTACTTTTGCCGGCCTCAGGTTGGCAACGCACCATTACCACCTTTGATGTCTCTAGGCGGCGTGAATTTCTTACAATCAGGAAATTCGCCCGATTGTTTGATTTCCAATATCATAAAAAAAGCGTGTAAATGCCCACTGACCTACCCTTTTAATACTGCTTTTGGTATTGCCTAAAATGTATATAGAAATTATCGTGTTAATGTCGGAACACGACAATGGCGAGAACTGATGTTATGACGCCGAAAATAGGTTAGGAGGTGGTACCAGTCCAGCTAAGCTCTCTACCACTTGTTAAGATAAATAAATGGATTTACTGAGCGAAGCCAAAAGGAAAAATAATATACATATAATAAAATTAAGCTAGAGTTTGTTTGTCTAATCACACCTGTATGCATTATTACAAATTACAGCTGTCACATTTCAGAATCAGATGTTCCAAGATGGTCTTTAATCTCTCCTCCGATAACTGTCAAAGCGCCGTCAAGTTTATTCTGTGTCTAGAAACAGGAGTCTGGAATTTGAAGTAGAGCACATTGAAATTTAGCAACTGTCGAGCTGCATTACTGAGTACGCTACTATATTTATAAATATTCAGGCGGCGATTTGTGCTGGTCGTTGAGTTATAGGTCAGGATTATTTACAGCTTAGTCCAAAATATTAGTAGTTATACATAACTAGCGACCCGGTACGTGCTTTGCTACTTATAATATGACCGCATGAACGACATAACAACAAAAGAAAAAAAAACAACTGAAAAAAGTTTCAACATGACAGCACAATCCCATCTAAAAAAAAGTTTTAATTTGACTGAAAAAAAACCCGTTAACAAAATGATCCGCCATTTATTGAATTTATTTATTACAAAAAATGTGATAAATGAAAAACCTTTTGACTGATTTTGTGCAAACTTCACATAAACCATCTACTATATATATATATATATATATATATTATGTAGATT
>NJDD01001033.1:257591-268832 GCA_002245505.1 Calephelis nemesis
ACAAAATGATCCGCCATTTATTGAATTTATTTATTACAAAAAATGTGATAAATGAAAAACCATTTGACTGATTTTGTGCAAACTTCACATAAACCATCTACTATATATATATATATATTATGTAGATTATACACAACAAACGTTGTTTCGATTTTTATGTTATTCTTAAATAGCATTATTTTACTTTGCTCATGTTTTTATTTTAAGTAATATTGAAATGAAATGAAATTTATTTGTTTTTTGAATATGTGTGTTAGAAGTTGTTACAAAAACTGTTTGTTTATACCAACACTTTCTACCACATTATGGTGTGCAAATATTTTTAATTGTATACAAATATACTATTAAGAATTTTTAATATAGTATCGTGTTTTAATATTTTAACAAAATTAAAAAAAATCGATTACGTTTAACCCTAACTACCATCATAAAGTTTCACACCTGTGAACCCCAAGAGGTAGGCAGAAGTACAACTAGGGCATGCACGACTAGCCTATTGCGAACCAAATACATGTCCGATCCCGGACAAACCCGATTTTATTAATACTAATAGTAGTAGAATACTTCCATATATACGTCTGAACAATATCTTCATGTCTGTTTATTTGTAGAACTCCAATTGTATATTTATAACTTGAAAGACGTCATTCAGTTTTTATGCACTAGTAATATTTATTCTCTCGTATATATTTCCATGGCGGTTTAATTTAACGTATTTTAAAGTTGTCAGTTTGAATACAAAATGTTTTAACGGAAACGAATAACTGAACTGTTTTGAATGTTGGAAATATTTTTTTTTCAAAAACAATAATCAATAGATATATAGTAAATCTATACAATTTCGTCTAGCTGTAATTGAAAAGTTGCAATGTAGGATAATAGAAAAAATAAAACTTATATCCACAGAATATATAAAATCCTCTTAACTTATAACTCCTCTTGGGTATTAAGTAAGTAAGTAAGAGGAGTTTTGATCAGCCAATCATTACAACATGGTATGTACTTAAAAAGTAGTTACTTCTGATTATTAACTGACAAGATAAGACAAGAGAAGCAGCTGCCTTCTTATAGAGATTTTAAAAATTTGCCAAATATAAGAAAGTAGTCCTAGGTCTTTGATAGGATTTGTTAGATCGATCATTCGTAAGTAATAATAGTTATGACTGTCATGTTCCGGCACGGCGGATCGGTAGCCGGTAGATTTGTGTCTATAGGCCACGGATCTCTTAGAAAACCCCTGTGCTAGTTCGCTGACCTATCACACAAAAAAATGTTATATTGTATCATCTCTAAATCGTTATCGTATCATCAAAACCTATTCGTTATTTACAGAGAAATAGCTTAACAAACATACAAAAAAATAAAAATATTAACTTCCTCCTTTTAGACTCGGTTAAAAAACACTCCTTATGCCTCTACTTATTCTGCAGCAGTTACACCTAAACCAATTACTTTGTTTTGTTCCTACGTATGTGCCATTCAAAGAACTGGAACGATGCCACAGAATTATTTTAATGACAGATAATAAATTAACGTATGACACTAAAATCTGACGCATTGTTGGGGCATTAATGAAAAGTTTATAAGCGAACAGCCATCCATTTTGTTTTATTACTTGTTTTAATTTTGGATTTATTTAACATACAATGTTTTTCTCGTTTTAGCTTTTATTTATTACTTACTGTACCCGCGACTTCAAGACTGTTTGTAGTACCTAAACTCTAACCCGATTTAAATTAGTACATAAACATAAAATGAGATTTTTGAGACTTTCAAGGTCATCAAATATGCGGATACTAAACATATAATTATCGACGAAAATAAAAATAAAGAACAAACATAAAAACTTTAATACTATTTTCCAATAAATGTACTTCAAAGACCTAGTTTTAAAGTTACAGAGCAATCAATTAAAAACTCTTTAAAAACATCACATATTTCTGGCATTTAAACTTTTTGTTACCTGTTTTTTTTAATTGTTATTTTATTGGTTTATTTTAATCAAACAGGTAGGTTCTAAATGTCATTCTAGATGTCAGATGAAAGTAATTTTAAAAAAAACACCATTAAAAAACAAGGATGCAATAAAAACAAAAAAATCATTAAAATGCCTGTGTTTTTGGCAACGTGTGCCGAATTTATTTCCTAATTATTTATCGATAATTACTAGTATCTGAACATTTCGATTCATCAAGTTTCGAAAAATCACAATGTACCTATATTGCAAAAGATTTTTGCATTCAAAATTTGAGAGTGGTTGGAGTTTATGAAGTCTACGCAAAAGTCAGCAAACTAGCACACTGGTCTCCTGACGGTAAGAGACATCCGCGGCCTATAGTCACCATAGGTGTTACAGGTGCGTCGCTGTCCTGCAGACGAGATGTTAGGCTTATTGTGCAAGTCTACCCGGCTACCCTACCCTCCGAATTGGAATATGACAGAGTCGTTATGGCGGCAGGAATAGCTAAGGTGGTGGATCCGGGCAAGTTGGTGCAAAGTACTTTACTACAAGTTAACTTTTTCGTGTACTGTCTTATATTTTAACTTATTCTCGTCTCTTATAAGGTGCCTGGTAAAGAGGCAGGTGGTCTATACTCAAAGGACCAACACGGGCACAAGATCTGACAAGTGGTTCTTCCGTTATATTAATAATGATTTTTTTTGTCACCAAAAAGGCTGAAAGATGTTGTAATTAAAAATGATGTCTGGTTTTTGCAGTTTTATTACGCTTAAATAATTATTTTGTGTTATAAGATAGCGAATAAGCCAGCGGCTGATAAGAGCCGTTGCATATTCTTTTGGTGACAAATGAGATGCTAACAAGCAGTTTTTACAACTTCACCAGATTTCACGTTGTCCGTAAACATCTAAGATGTTACTGGTGCGTCGTTTTTTTAACTCTACTCTCCAACAAAGAACACAAAAAAGGGAACGCAAGGCGCAACAGGTGATAAGGTGGAACCAGCACCAGCTATTGGTGCACAGCACGCTTCTACCTATTTATGATTATTTGTACGAGTTACATAATCCTGGAATGTGAATTATTTGATTTGACCTCTAACGGGTGATGAGCTCTTCACATTCCAATAGCGACTATTACTAGCGAATTTGAATATGTGTTAGAACTTATTATTAAAATTAATTAATATTGCAATCTGTGATGAGACTTAACGTACCAATAAAAACTTAAGAAAAATTCAACTGACAATAAAACGGCCCGTAATATTTTCTTGTCCGACTACAGCTTTCGAAAAGTTATTCACCTTATTAAAAATCCTTATACAAGTACCTTAGGAATAGAGTTTAAGGGAGGCTGTACTAAAATTTCACTATTCGTATAAATATATGATTATCATATATATAATATATGATGATGATAATCACAACCACCCGTTGACACACAAGCATCAGGTTGATGTAGGTGGAAAGCGTCAGTGTTGCTACCCTGAAACGTTGTCTATTAAAACAGCTTTTAACAACAAAACGTAACATAATGTCAGCTTGTCAGTTTATGTTAAAATACATTTTCATATTTTTAAATTCACAATGTTTTACTCACATGCATAACCATCCAATTTTTCTCTTTTTGCTATATAAAGTTGTTACATGATAAGGGAACCATGTCTTTTGTATTTACTCTAGGACATTTTTTTCATTCACATTGTGGTAAGGTTTTATTGTTTTCTTTTTTTTCGTAATTTGTATTTTAATTACTAAAAGTCATAAAGATGTTATAATACTGGTAGTAACAATATTTTAATCTTATGATCCTTTATACAAGTATTACATTTTTTAACGAGTCTTTTTACCCCTGATGTTAGGAATTTACCGCCAATAAACTTCAAAACCTAAAGCAGTCTTTGCTATTTTTGACAGTTGAATATTAGCTGTTAGCCGTGGCTTTGCTCACGTAGCATTTAATACAATAATAAATGAAGGTCTTCCATACAAACTTTCAAACTTAATTTTACTCCCTTAGGGGTAAAATTTCGTGTAAAAAATTCCGTCCTTAGTGGGTACCCACTCAATTTTACCCTACATATTTACTAAATTTTGTGGCTGTACATCTTAACAGTTTTTGCTCGGTGATGATGAATCAGTCAGT
Source organism: Calephelis nemesis (assembly GCA_002245505.1). Taxonomy (NCBI): domain Eukaryota; kingdom Metazoa; phylum Arthropoda; class Insecta; order Lepidoptera; family Riodinidae; genus Calephelis; species Calephelis nemesis. The sequence continues at coordinate 261,697 of NJDD01001033.1, forward strand.
CAGGACATGTTATTTTATAAGTGTAGACATATATGCTAGTATATAAGCATACTTATTCAATACAAATGAAAACCCTAAGCACTAGTAAATATTGAGAAAATTTCATAACCTTTAGAGCTGTTATTATAAACACAAATTCACTGGAAAAAAAAATTAAAGTCAAAATTTAAGCATTAATGTTGCAAGGTTTACACAACCTTCCTATAAATTAAATAGTAATCATAAATTGTACCACTAAATAGAGCCATGTTATTGCCTGACACTTTGGACTATAAGTATGGTTATTCATTAGACTTCTTGTATGAAATAATAATTTAAGTACACACTAGAAGTAAATACATACTAAAATAAAAATAAAGAAAAAATTAACATTTCAACTATAGGTATGGTTATAAACTAAAAATTAAAGTTTCTACAGGGACAGTCTCGTTAAAAACCAAAAGTATGGTTATACATGACCATAAATATTTCACGAGAGTATTATTTGCTAATGTGATGACTCGAGTTTTCATCAGCGGCCAGTGAACATCACATTATTTCTGAGCGTATTTGCTCTCTTAATGATCGGTACTAATATTTTCTTTGATGTTTATTTTATAATAAACGCAAATAATTTATTGGTTTTCAAATTGTTTAATGCGATTTGAAAATGAACAAGCAAACAGAAGCCAAAGCGTTAAGACCATCTTTGCGTGTCTCAAGACAAATATTACATTTTAAGTGTGGTAATGACAAATGTAATTTTTGTTGTACCTGGAATTAACTCATTGCTAGTAGTACTGGAACTTAAAATCTGGATCCATGTTTGCATGCCAACTATTCAGTATTAGGCTGAGGCAAGTTTTTAGGTTCAAGGAAGATCTAAGTTTGTCTCCCTTTCTTACTCACGCATCGTGAGCTTTTGTCTCTGTTCCCTTTTTTTAATAAAATCAAATTATTACGTTACTAATATTATAAATGTGAAAGTGTGTATGTTGTTTGTTGGTTTCTTACTCCTTCAAGCAAAAACTGTTGAACCAAATTTCATTAAAATTTGGCACACGCACAGAATGTAACTTGGATTAACATAGTTTTTATCCCGAAAAAGTTCCTGTAGGACTATCAACCACGTGGGCAACGCCGCGAGCATAACTAGTATGTTATAAATAAAGAGTCTTTAGTCGGATATCACACTGCCGCCGCATAACGATCCGGTGAAAGGCGACGCGAATTTTTGAGCTTTGTACTGAAAAAACTTCATTTGTATACAAAACCGGTACTGTAAAATATAGTGACACCGCATCTGAGTGCGATGATATTTCAAAGTTAAAATCCGCATGACCAAAGCCATATGCGGCAGCATATGCCTTAGCAGCTCATTTTTCCTGTCACTTTTTCATCAAAACAGAAACACGACAATGCCGAGCACTGGCGATGTGGAAATAGGTATTTATAATAATACGACACATTTTCAACTTCACGCAAGTGAAATTAAAATAATTCTATTACTTCTTCAATCGAATATCTTCTCTGATCCGATTTTCTGGCAGAAAATACTTAGCTCAGTACTTCTCCGTGACAAAACCAATGAAGAGATAAATTTTATCCTTTCTTTTCTATTCCCATTCTATTTGTCCTTGAATACAATAAGAAATTTTAATTCTTTTACAATAATCCTAATCAAAAATAAAATAAGAAAAGCGTAATTCTTAACATTTAAAAATGAACGTTAATCAATTCGAGCTTCATCACGTGTGAACGTTTTTTGTGAATAATGACTAATGACTATTTTTTTTAATCACATGTTAGAAAACGGAGGACAGCTAATGACATGCTACAAATAGATAAAGGTCTAAACATCACCCACGAAATTAATGATAAAATACAGTCAAGTGTGAATTAAAATTCAAAAGTATAGGTTCCGTACAATAATTATAACAATAAGCTGAAGAGTTTTGTTTGAATGTTCGTATCTCAAGAATTGGTTCGATATACAGGGTTACTGGTAACTAATACATCACTTTTCTAGGGCGGCTTTAGTACATCAAAAGTAACAATCTTTGTTGTACAACTTTTAGAAAATCGCAAAAATCGCCATACAAAAATGTTCATTGTCCTCTGACAAAATGTATGTTTAACCAAATGCTTTTTTTTTCGCGATTTTCTAAAAGTCGTTAAAAAGTTGTGTGTTAGTTACCAGTAACCCTGTATTTGTATTTTGCGCTGGAGAGCCCTTTCACCACGAAAGATATAGGCTATTTAACATCACGATATTTTCTTCAGGAGTTCAGATACAATGCGAGAGCAAGTGGAGCTGTTGGCAACGGTCAATTTATTTTAAAGTTCACTTTGTGTAACAACCCCAAAGCCCGCTAATGGGATAGTTAGACTATCTGATAGAGATTACATGTATGATTATAATTCATTATTGTCGTGTTCCTGTTTAGAGGATAGGGTTAAACGCCTTTGAGTATATTTCAATTGAAAATTTCTTAGTAGCCGATTTTAATTGGTTCCGTATTTTCAGAACGATAACACAAAGACAAAAAATAACAAACGTTAAAAAGTGTATTAAGAAGCGTCCCACTAACCTATTTTCAGCAATATTTTCAACTATTTAAAGTAATCTCCGTTATTTTTACAATTTCTAAATATGTGTAGATACTTTTTTTAATAAATGACTGTTTGTAGGAGACTATAAAACAAATTTTATTATAGCGCCTAATTATTAAAGCTGTTAAAATGTTAAACTTAACTTCTAATATTACAGGAACTCGTATATGTAAGCTTTAATGAGTCAATCCTATAATTACGATGGAAATGTTGGTTAAACAATTCATATTTTACGAGAGAAGTTAGAAGAGATGATAAGCACTTTGTAGGAGTTGTTCACGATTTGAATTTAATTATAAAAACTTTAAATACTTTATACGAGATTAGGTTAGCAAGAAAACAAATACCTTACTGGTACGAAATACATGTTATATATACTAAAAGTAGCAAGTGCTTTGCCAACCTGAAGATGGGGTGTCCTTCTCTTAACCAAGTAGGTTTACTTTACCTATAGGTAGTTTCGTCCGACTTTCGCTTCAGTGGTGATAGAAATAATTATCAGACTAGATAGGTTCGAAAACGGTTGTAATTTACGATAGATAGAGTTTAATTTAGTAACATTTTTAAAATTATTTGTAATAATGAATCTTGTAATTAATATAAAAAAAGTGTAAGTATTTAAACATGATACATAACCAATTACATAAAAATTTAAAATATTTGCGCTCCACAATGTGGTAGAAGATGTTGGCATGCTTTAATATTTTTGTAACAGCTTTTTAAAAATAAATAATTTTCATTTTTATCAATTTGCTAATACAAATAAAAATGATTAAGTATACTAGCTGACCTGGTAGACGTTAATTTGCAATATTTATAACATGATTTTATTAAAACAATTTGGGGTGAGTCACGATCATTACTTAGGGGTATGAAAAATAGATGTTGGCCCATTCTCAGACCTACTCAAAATGCTCTCAAAATTTTATGAGAAACTGTCAAGCCGTTTCGGAGGAGTTTATTCATACACATCGTGACACGGGAATTTTGTATATTAGATGGTACTATTACATTTTTTTTAATATTTACAAAAAGATTACATATTTTCTGACATTAAAAGTGAATTAAAATTTTAATTAATAACGTTATTACCTACTAACCTTTTCCGTTATTTCAATTTATTCGATTTAAATATGTCTACATTTTGAATAACTCTATGCTTTATTAAATATAACTCAATCAAAATAGATCCAGCAAGTTATCCCGTTTCCGTGATTATAGATTCGAAAATATAATAGATGCACTGTTGATTCTCTATTTCATACGTAACCCTAAAACAGAAACCGTCCCCTGGAAACGGCTTTAAATAAAACTAACTTACATTGATTGATGTCTAGCTTCATGCATGCTTGTTTTTGACGTCTCCCTGTCAGGGAAAAGGAGTGCGAAGCGACACGACACTTTTTTCTTTGGAACACGAGAAAGCTCGGTCACATGAGCTAATGAAGTTCGGACATTTTTTGTCTCAACAGGAAATACGTCGTCACAGCCGAAATAATTATGATGTTGCTAAACGAATCATTACGCCGTGGTAAATTACTGAGTTAGAAATAGAACGGTTGCAAAATGGTTTATGGTCTATCCGGTGACATCATCGGTGATGATTGAGTTTTGAAATATTTATATGTATACATGATTTATAGGTAGAATACCGTGCAGAAATGTCAGTGCTCGCAACTGTTGTGTTCCGTGCTGGAGGGCTACTCAAAAAATATTTTATTAATAATAACAATGGAATGAAAATGGCGAACGCAACATTGCATTTTTTCAGAAATACATTTTATGTTTTAATAAAAAAAACTTGTCCTATTGTTATATGTATCACTTACAATTTATTATTGCATAATTAAACCTAGCGGTTTCGGTTTTCACAGCACTATCTGGACTAAAACTTAAACTACCCAAATACCTTGATACCCTAATAGGTACCTTAGGGTTTAAGTTTTAGCCCTGATTATGCTCTGAAAAGCGAACCTTAAAGTCATTTATGCAATAATATAAATCACTACATTGTATAAAGTAAAGTCGCTTACTCTGTCCCTACATCTCTTTGTACGCTTTAATCTTTAAAACTACGCAACGGATTTTGATGAGGATATAACATAACGAATTATGATATTAACATAAAATGATTGAAGAGGAAGGTATATATGTAAATTTTATACCCGTGCAAAGCAGGGGCGGGCCACTAGTGATACATAAAACAGTACAAGCGTTTCTTCATTATTTTCTTGTTCTACATTAAAATATCGGCATAAACCCAAACACCGAGGCACTGAATCGTTGTTGTTAGGAGATAAGACGGTGATACGAATTCTAGGGAGTTGTCGCAAAATTTAACCCAGTCTTAGCCTAACAACTGACGAAGCGGTTTTTGCCCGTACCCGCAGCGGTTGCGGGCCCGCAGGTTCTTCAAAATGTAGATTTATATGCAAAAAATAGTAAGAGCACATTCACGATGCGTTTAACACCTGCAGCGACCGCATTTTTTGCGGTTCCCGCGGTAGCGGTCGCGAGCCTATAGAATTGTACAAGTTTGCGAGCTATGATTTCAACCGCAACGGCTATGTGACCGCACAAATTATCGGTCTCGGGAGTTTTGAAATAAAACCACAGCTCCGCGACCGCCGCGGGTGCGGGTAAACCCGCTCCGTGAGTTCTTAGTCTTAGTCACCGCTATAGCATAGTTATAGATAGGAATAGGTGATAGATAGGAAATCTGTTATTCTAATTTCTTTTTAGAAGCATGGACCCACCCTACGGGAGTTAAAATTGACATCTTTGAACATCTCTAGCTTTCGTGTAGCTCTTTACCGAAATTTGATATGTAGTTTAATTTGCAGTCGAACAGGTTTTATTCAATACTAGCTTTTACCCGCGGCTTCGCTCGTATTAAAGTCACTAAAAAGTATTCTATACTACTTTGAATAACGCTTCTGTGGTCTAGCGATCCAGGTGTTGGCCTTGACTTCATGAGGTCCCGGGTTCTATTCCCAGATCAGGTATCAAAAAGAAAATGTATTTTTTCCAATTTTCTAAAAAATGTTGCTCGGGATTGGACTTAGTATCTTCGACTAGTCGTGGGTGCCCTGGTTGTGCCTCTGCCTGCCTCTTCGTGGATATAGGCGTGCTACTTACTTTTAATAACTCAAAGAACATATGTATATAGTTTTGTGATTATTGATTAAGTAGTTTTCACGTGAAAGTGCAACAAACAAACTTACATTCGCATTTATAATATTAGTAGGGATTTTCACTGTGATTGAGTTAGGTGGGTTGCGCAGGAGGCTGGGATGCAATCTCCGGTGATGGGGAGCACCCTACTGTAGACACCCGCTCCCTATTCAACCCTATTTCATTGGTCTCAGCTGAAGCTTCATATTGATATTATAAAATGACTAAACACAAATTAGTACAAAGTATCGAGTGTAAAACATTGCAAATAGGATACTTATTTGGCGCTTAAGGTGCCGTGTTGGAGCCTGATTTATTGTTATACCTTTATAATGCTAGTTATAAATAAGAATAATTTGTTTTATTAGCAAAGAAGCGGGAGCCGTGAAATGCTTACCTAGTTTAACCGTTTAAACGAACTTCAAAAAAGGGGGTTTTCATTTTGATTGTATGCTTTTTTTGTGAGTTTTTTACAAAGTTTCTCCGTTGATAACCAATCGATTTGACTGTCTTTTTTTTCGGCTTTCGACTGGTAGGACAAGGTTCCAAGGAAGAAAAAAATATTTTTTATTAAGCGTAACTCAAAAACTACTAGCAGGGTGTTGATGACATTTCATCAACACCCTGCTAGTAGTTTTTGAGTGGGACCATTTCGGGATAATTTGCTATCTTTCGAAAAAAGAAATATCAAGTCGGGACGTAGTATCCAATGAAATAGTCAGAGAAGAGTTTTACAATTTTACTTCGTTTAATTATTTTTCTATTCTAGGTATAAATAAATCCATAATTATTCTCTAAGTCATCGCATCTTACGTAAATGTAAGGATGAATTTTGCTTATTCTTTTTTTGCGCTAATTATTATCAGGAGAAGGGCCATATAAAAGACAAAAATGGAAATTTAGCTGACTGAAATTTTAGCGGACAAAAATAGTAATTTAGAGGACCATTTGAATATTAAAAGTCAGTTAAGAAAAAGCAACCTCTGATAGTTAATAGCTGTATTATAATAGACACTGCTGGTGTAAATCTATATCTACCTATTTAAATATCTACAATTAAACTATAGAATAGTGTATTCTAATATTGAATATTTTAAAAAAAATAGGTGCAGGCGACTAGAAAGGGTCAGAAGCATACACTGTTACGTTAGGTTCCCTAGTGAAAGGAGTGTGAAAGGAGTATAGGTCTAAATCAATTGGGCTATAATTCGTTAACGCGTAGTCCGATTTCATTTATTCGTGTTTTGAGTGTGTCTAGGTGGTAGAGTTTCGCAGCGAGTCACCCGAATTGTTACTACCGCCTTACCTATTTCTGCCGCCATAACGTCATATCGTGTTCCAGTACGTAGGGTAAGGTAGCCGGTAAACTT
>NJDD01001033.1:269121-284011 GCA_002245505.1 Calephelis nemesis
TTAATTTAACGACACTTGACAAAACTCAACAACTAACTTTAAATCTGGACTGTAGAGAAAAATTTGGACGTACCGGTCATCTTGCTTAGACATACATATCCTCACGCCAAGTATACTGCAGCGTTGTAGAGAGTAGTGAGTGTCAAGTAAATGAAGTTTGCCGGGTCGGCTAGTTGTATACGTGACTACGAATTTGAATATTTTTTTTAAAATTTGATTGAGTTTTTTAATTTTAAGCTATTAGAATTGAATACGAGTTCAAACATCAGATGACGTCACGCTTCACAACATACTACTTACCTATTTCATACCTTTACCTATTTCTTCGTTAAAAATACGAGTTCGATAGAGCATTTGCGGCTAGATCGTGTATGTTTGATTACATGTGTTATTGCGTCACAAAAAACAAATGTCACGTCAAGATTGGTTGATGGCTTCGCAATGTATTTTTTATAAAGTTTTTGAAGTCATAATTGTTTACGCGCATTATGAAAAAATGATCAGACTGTAATTTTAAGATCCGTCACACAAAAGTTACAGTATGAAGTTGCATTGGAGAGCAAAATTTTAAGATGCGCGCGCATCTGTAGTGAAGTTGTCTGCTTTGGAAATATATTTCTACATTAACACACATTTAGTTATTTACAAATGCGATTTACATATTTTACGTGTCAAAGTTTTTTTAATTTTTTTTAAGTAGGTTTAACTTCTCACGCGCATACATTATTACACGCGCCTATGTTTTTTTCAATCGGACAAAGTACACTAAAACATATTTCCAAAAAGTTTATATGTCTCACAGTCAAAGAAACAGATGGATCTTCTGGTGACAAATACATGCTATGTATATACAATGAAGGTGTATATCAAGCAAAGTCGGGGTGGTCCCTTGTTAATTTTTACGAAAACTATTATATAATTATAGCCAATTTAATTCGAAGCATTTCGAAGAACTCTCGATACCCAACCGTTATATATCTATGTATCGGATTGTTGCTTCCTGGCTTGTTATAAAACTGTCATCGACGAGGTGTCAAATGTCGGCGCGACAGTCTCGTTGTAGATGCTATAGGATGCAATGGTATTGACTGAGCCTAGCTGGAGTATTTTATTCGAAAACGAACATTATCATTACACAATAGAACTTACATTCCTTTGCAGGTAATTCTAGGAATAAATAGACTATTTCTTTCTCTTAAAATCGATTTACATTTGCTAAACAGTGTTTACACGTTATTTTCATAAATAATAATTAATTGTTGGGATGTAATAACCTTACATCCGGGTCAAGATTTACCGCTATACCGGCAAGAATAATTGCCTTTATAATGACAGTCTTATGTTCGTACCTGGTAAGAGTAGACTTGCATAATTTGTTTACCTTCCAAGCAACATGCACCTGCAACATCTATGGTGTTTGTAAACCACAGTAATCTCTTACCATCAGGTGATACTTACATCTTGTTCGATGTCTTATCATGAATGAAATTACAAATCTTTATATTTTTTAATTATTATACAAGTATTAGTGCACATAGTAGTCACTTTTGTTCTTCTACCAGTGGCCCGTTTAAGAAATAGTCCTGTAGCCATTTGCAAGGATTGAAACTATAGCTTTATTTATTTATGTCCCCATTAAGTCAATACTCGCTATAGTCGTTTTACGGTTTGCAGGGTAGGATAGACGGCAAATTTACACAAAAGGCATAAGACCCTAAAATTCACAATTTTGCCATAATAGAATCTGTCTACTCATTTGCTTTGTTATTCCACCGAAAAACCGAAACAGCTCAAATGATGTGCGAGCTTTTTGGCTTCGATAATTTTCTAGCAAGTAATTTCTGAGGAAGTGCTTATTAATTTTATTAAAACTCTTTTAAGTTAAGACTACTATAAAAATATTGTTGACTTGTTAATATATTATGTAAATAACTGCTATATTATCAGTCGAATTTTTTTAACTCTAAAAACAAAACGTTGTTACTTGGTTTTATGAATATATGTTTAATGAATAGTAAAACTATGAATTTCAAATAAAATCTAAATTATTATTTATTTTATTTGGATTTAAGTATGGATTTCTGCGAAGTAACATCTTCTTCTATCAAATCTCGTAAAATTGTACCAATATTAAAGATCACGTCAGAACGGAGTTCTGTTTTGAATTTTTATTGTGTTCGAAGATATAAGAGTGACACTGGCTACTTTTCCTTCCAATGTCTAAACGTGTTCCCGCTAGAAGGTTGAATAGTAAAGTTAACTGTAAAAAGTGTGCTCTATTTCATTAATGTAACTCGTCATGCAAGTGAACTTGCACCGTGTATCTCGGCCGTTATTTCACAAGTTTTCTAAAGTATCAAATGTCGGATTCCCAGTGATTAGCGGCGCACGACTCGGCGGAAACAGTGTGGAGCTGTGACCGACAAAGTAAATATCGTCTACCTTCTTAAATAAACTTGCGAGTCCTCGTTATCTTACAAATATTAATTTTCGAAGTAGTCGCCTAGTTTAAGTGTAAAATATCATGTCACGTATTTCAGCAAGCTTTTAGAGCATATGTTAGTATAGAGCGCACTAATGAGTTAGTTTAAATTTTTTTTATGTGAGAGGTCAGTGAACAAGTGCACGGCTCGCCTGGAGGTAAGATATAACCGGTGGCCTATATACACCATAGATGTTATAGGTGCGTCAATGTCTTGTAGCTTGGATGTTAGTCAAATTGTGTGAGTCTACCGGCTACCTTACCGTCTGGGCAGGAACATGATAGTCATCATATGACTGTAGGAACAGGTAAGGCAGAGTGGAGGCATGTACATCTATCCGGGCAAGTTGCTGCACAGCACTTTATCACCAGTGGTCTTGTTAGTGATGACCTGTATTTTAAGCAGTGCTCGCTTTTAACTAGCTGTCTGGCAGAGAGGTAGATAGTCTATTCTACTCAGCAGACCCGGACCAGCACTCGGAAAGTTTGTTCGTTTTTGGTTCGTTTGTCATTAATATCTTGACTAATACTAAAAAATGTATCTTCACGCCCATATCCCCGAAGAGGTAGGCAGAGGCACAACCAGGGCACCCACAATTAGCCGAAGATACTAAGCCCCACAATGTGATAGGTGGCAAGCTTATCGCCATCCGGGCACATATCCTACCCCGAGCAACATTTTTTTAATTAGACAATTGGAAAGACCCAATTTTCTGTTTGTTGCCCGACCCGGGATTCGAACCCGGGACCTCATGCAGTCAAGTCCAACAAATGAACCGCTATACCACAGAGGCGATAGTAAAAAAAAATATCACTTTGCTATGGTGATCATCATTATTATAATCATTGTGTGCCACTGTCACATTCTGAAGAATAGCTCCTCAACTTATGTACCTACCTAAGCGAAAAGCTTGAAATCATAGATTGGTAACCAACAATTAACATCTTTGGTGTCGACGCGTGTTATGTATCATTAGGAGATGCGTCTGCTTGTTTGCCTTCCTATCCCATAAAAAAGAGGTTTATTTTACTTACGCCAAACACAAATACACACTACCGACCTCCCACATACTATAATCGAATTTGGTTGATTAAACTTTAACCATTATTAGAATCTTTGAAATTAAAGATTTACTGCTTTAATACATAATTAGACCAAGTTTAATTTCTGTTTGAACTTTAAGCATTAACACATTATGATACCAAATTTAATATCTGTAAGAATATAATAAATCCAAAAAACTTCAATTGGTAAGAAAACACTTTTGAATAATTTATGGTTCAATAAACTTATTATTTTTTAGGTAAATTGTTACCCTAGTTATAATTTTACAAATGAAATTCTTTTGTGTTTTCCATCTTACTACATACAACGTCTAGATAGAACTGGTTGAAATTTAGTATTTATTTCAATAGGTTCCAAAGTGGTTTCAAAACACAATAGCACTTGCTCAGTATCGGCGTTGACTATTTGTCACAAAAAATATACCAGCTGAATTGAGAACCTCCTTTTTGAACTCCTTTAAAAAATAAGTTCACCGGGTCAGCTGGTATTTATTATATAATATAATATACGAGTACCAAGTGGCTATATCACCTGTTAATTTAACTTCCAAATCAGAATACCATAGTAACAAAGACTGACGGTAGCAAAACATGGTGGTCTTTTTTGTGGCAGGTCGTTTCACTCAAACTTTTTAAATTTAGTATACCACCACTAAACTTTGTTAGCTGGCGATGTGGTTGTCCCAAACGAAATGTTTCAGTTTTTTATGTTATACCTTATAAGTTAGCAAAAGCAGGTAGCTCTTCTGATGGTGAAAGATAGCTTAATAAGCACTATAGATGATACTAGAGCATCCTTGTCTTTTAAGCGGGTTTGAAGTCATGTGTACAAGTTCATCAGCCGCTCTACCATGATCTACGAAACAAGATGACGAGAACTGGCCAACCGTGAGTACCAATGCAAGCAAGCTACGGTACAGCACTCTACCACCTAGTTAAATTATGTATAGTTTATGACATTGGAAGGCAAACAAGCAGACGGATTTTGTGATGGTAATAAATTTCCGCCGCCTAAAGACACCAAAGGTGGTAATGGTGTGTTGCCAATCTGGGGCCGGGATGTTAGGCCTCGAGCAAAAGTAAGTTTACCGGCTACCTTACCCTTCGAACCGGAACACGTCATGACGGTATGGCGGCAGTAATAGGTAAGGCGGTGGTACCAATCAGGGTGAGTCGTTGCAAAACTCTACCACCTAGTCAGATGTCACATTGAAGAAATTGTGTAAATAAGTGGGATATAGTCCGGCGAAGTGTTAAAAACCTTGCGGTTAGCAACAAAATAGCCATTTCAAAAAAAAAAAAAAATAAGTGTCGCATTATCACAGTTTAAAGAGATCTTACCATGAGAGGATTTGGTAGCGTTTCCAGCCGAGATAATAAGTGTAATACCCATGTTGTGTATACAAGTGTTTGTTCAGGACTGCCCCAGCATTTTGGTTGGAAATAGACAATTTTGGTTCGGTCACACAACAACAAGCTTGTTTAAAATACTACATTATTAGGGTGGCTCTCTGTTTATCTTGCTTCCTAAATTAACTTTATAAGTTTTATTTACATACAAATTAAAATATTCACACGGTTTGTTTGTTTTAGTTCGGTGTAGGTAAGAATATGATGTTCGTTTTCTAAACAGATGTCGGTTTTTGTATTAGACTATTACGATATGATTTTTTTATGATATTGGAACGAAAACAAGAGGCGGATTTCCTGGTGGTAAGAAATTCACGCTGCCTAGAGACAACAAAGGTGCGTTGCCAATATAAGGACGGAGACCTCGAGCAAAACCAAGTCTATTGGCTACTTTACCACCTCCGCACGGAACACGTAAACGGCAAGCACTGACGTTATGGCGACAGTAACAGGTATAGTGGTACCAATCCCGTCGAGTCGTTACAAACCTCTACCACCTTGTTGAATGTCACGGTGTTAGTGACGGTAAGCCTATGCTCGCCTTTTACGAGCTGCTTGGCAGGAACGCATATGGTCTATTCTGCAAAGGAGCCCGAACCAACATGGGAGAACTTTATTTTCCCGTTTTGGTCCGGGTCCTCTTTATAGAATAGACCATCTGTCTCTCAGCGAGGCAATTCGTAAGAAAGTTAAACAAGGCTTTTGGTGGTAGAGCGCTGGGTAGTAACTTGTCCGGGTCAAAAAATCAATCCAGCGTTTGCTTCATCACATTTTTGAAATGTTATTACATTCCGATTACCCAGTAGTAGGCGATTTGATTTGCAAAAAAATCGGCAAAATTTAACCAAACAATATATAAGCCAAAAATCAACGAATCAAATCCGGAAATAAAAAAATTTGTTCACAACTTCATAACTTTATGTTAATGCATTTATTATGTATTTAAATATATACATAACCCTGTCATAATGGCACAAAGTTCTGATTTACGGAAGGTGCTATTACTGCTACCATTATGACATGGTCGTGTTTCGGTCCAGATAGTAGCTGGTCGACTTACGCAATAAGCCTGACAGCCTTGCTACAAGACAGTGACGCACCTATTCTACAGTGTCTATAGACCACTTTCGTCTCTTACCATCAGGAGAGCCCTGTGCGTTTTCGCTGACTAATGCCATAAAGATTAGTCTCAGATTAATGTAGATTAACTTTTGGAAATTTAGTACACCAACGCTTTTAATGCTTTTCAATTGCTACATCTATTTAAATAAAGGTATTTCTAGTAGTTACTATTTATACAACCATAAGCGTTGTTCAGGAGCTCGGCTTAGTAGGATAGTGCAGCGACACAACGTCGCAAATATTTCTTAGGAGTATTAAAAATTTGTACATTGTTTCTATTACTTATGAATTCCTTCAGAAAAAATAAAGTATGGCCGTCTTCTATATATCTCGCTAAATCATATTTTATTTGTTTATGCGATTATTTTAATTATTACATAAACAAATAACATAACACAGTTTTATGTGTTTTTGGATGTACGTTAAGGGGCTATACATTAAGGTACATTCGTACTTATTTAATGTTTCTTTTTTTGGAGTGTAGAGATGTAACAACTCTATTTTCAGCTATATCTAATTAGAATAAGCACAAAGTCAGGTTGTCCTACTAAATAGAAGAGTACTTTTGGTCATCAGCATTATCATTTTCTGTCGATATGACGTCAGTGTTCGTCTTTGTCATGTTCCGATATGTAGGGTATAACTGTTGTTAAATTTAACTTACCCAATAGATTCTTTTCTTACCACAGATTGGATAAGCACAATCAAAATTGTTAGAGCTTATGGAAAAATTCTATTCCTTACAGTAAGAGAATCACTCTATTTACATTTTGTTATAATAGTAAAAGAAAAAGTTAACATATTTTGCTAGAATGTAATAAAAACAAATGAAATAATAATCTGGTCTCCTCAATGTTCATAAACAGAATTGTAAGATTGTTATGTTTCCTCTTATATTTTTCCTTCTTTTTGTCGTGTATGACTTAAAAATATTAACTTGAACCTTAATGATTTAAAAGAGCTGTACAGTCCAAGAACTTTTAACGAACGTTTAACCTTATGCTAGCGCGGCATTGGTTTTATATATTGTTAACTGCAAAAGCAGTCATTTTTGCAATATCTTGTACTAAATTTATATTATTTGGTACAGACGAAATAAAGCGCTGTACTACCCGGTTAGCGGAACATTCAAGTGAACGTTTGCAGTAAAGTCGATCGCTCTGCTGCTTCAGAATAGTCTCCCTGATTTATTTCGAACGTTTGATATAACTCAAATAATTACAGTACTCAGAGATCGTGGTTAGTTTAGATTTAGGTATAGTTTAGTTCGATCGAGATTCGTATTGGATAGGAGCTTTCCTTTTTTGATTGATTGAATTTCATGACTTTCATAATGGGGTGATTCTAAAATAAAAATGTTGCAAAAAACCATCTAGATCATGTCAACTTTGAAAAAAAATCGCATCAAAATCGGCTCATCCGTTTTAAGGCATCATGGCCACAGACAGACACACATAGAGACACGTCAAACTTATTACAACCCTCTTTTTCTGTAGGGGGTTAAAATACAAATTATAAACACCAAAAGTGGTAGTAGTGAGTTAAAACTAACTAATGGTGACTGAATCTAAGGTTGAATAGCCACGTCCGTCAATTTATTGGCTACTACATACTTGTTGGAACAAGACAGTGGCACTGACGACACCTTCACAGGAATAGGTAAAATACGAGTAGTGTTACAGTTCCAGGAGAGTTGTTGCAAAACTTTTTCATGTCAGTCACGGTGCTAGTGATAAATGAATTGTTGTTCATAGTTGCTTGAAAGCAACACACACCTCTCCTGATGGTAAGAGATTGATACTATAGATGTTATAGGTGCGTAGCGGTCTTGAGGCGGAGGTGTTAGGCAATTGTGTAAGTCTACCCTACACTCTTGACCGGAACATAGCACAAAATCATACTTTGGGGTTGGCAACGCTTTTTCAACATCTTTGGTTTTTTATGCGATAGGATAGCGAACTAGAACACTGCTTCCTGAAGGTAAGAAACAACCCTGACCTATAGAAACCATGGATACTGTAGATGAGTCACTGTTCTATAGTCAGTTTTTAGGCCAATAGTTCAAGTCTATCTTACCCTCCAGGCTGAAACCTGATACTGTCATTGTGGCGACAGGAGTAGGTAAGTCGGTATAATTAAGTGTTATTGGTAAAATTTGGATATTTCTGTGGTCTAGCGGTTCAGTTGTTGGACTTGACTGCCTGAGGTCCCGGCTTCAAATCCGGGGTCGGGCAACAAAAAGGAAATAGGGTTTTTGTAATTTCCTAATTAAAAAAACAATACTCGCCTTTGGATTTTTGTCCGGTTGGCTATAGGCTTGTCACCTATTACATTGTGGGACTTAGATTAGTCGTGGGTGCCTGGTTGTGCCAATGCTCAGATCTTCGGGGATATGGGCGTGAAGATACTATTTATTTCTGTCAAATTTTGTCCATTGAGTCACGGAACAGTTGCTGTGAGGTATTAATTGTTAACGTGATGTAAATAGTTAACGTATTACCACTAACACACTTACCCCTTCACTAGTAAAACTTACGCGTCCGTTGATCGGGTGTGTTAGGAAGTTTTGTTAGGAGGGTTAACGTTTTCAAAATACGAATGCCATGAAAAATAAACCTATGACTGATCGTAAGGACGATTTATGACAATATATCAACTATAGCGGTATCTGACAGGTTAACCGCCGAATGGGGCATTGTTTAAAACATTGGTCAACAAATTACGTAATAAATCATGGCAGGCATACCACGATTCAGTTAAAGCTAATGTCAACCAGCAGGGCGAGTATGCGGTGCATAGGCATGCTCTACTAGAGTAGAGACATTTTTATATACTTGTTTAAGATACTATTTTTAAAGTTGATAAACATCCTCTTAATATTTGTAGATAAAAATAGAAAAAATGCTATTATCTAAATCTCTTTTGACATCTGACACTTCTGTGTGTACCCATGTAAATGTTATTAGATTTAAAAAAAACGGCTTTAGAATGTGACAAGTCCGTTGCCATCGGTTACTGGACAATATTACTGGTATAATTGTTATAACTAGGTGCTGCTGTATTGCAATGCCCTCACTATGATATCACTTGTGCTCTGTGTCGAAGGTTGGGGTAACCGATTCTTAATTTGCAGTGTTTAAGATTCCAGTCATATTATGAATATGCACCTGGTTGTACCGGTGTATAGGCAATGGCTATATCTTACCATCACGAGAGCGGTGTTCACTCTCTCATAACACGTAAAAGCATTAAGATATGTATCAATATTTAAAACCAGCTAGAGCTTATGGATTTTGCTCTATGTGCGCATGCTAGCCCTGAAGTTTTTAATCGCACTTTATCATGTTCCCACATCACTTCGATATCTTGCGGTTGATCGTGTTGGAACTCTATCTTGTGGCCAAATCGATTTTATTATTGAGTTAAAGGTTTGTCATTATGGGAACGTATATTTTATGATATTTCAACATATAAAATCTTCTTTTAAGTCACATAAATCTTGTACATGAAATTTGATTTACTGATATTTTACAGGGGTATTTTTAAATTAACATCGAATGATTTTGTCGCGATCGTCGACAAAATATTTATGAAACCATGTGTAAAATTGTATGTTGATAGAGAAGGCTATTTTTTTCAGATAATATCACAATATTTATCGCCAATAATATCATAATTATTTAGCGATGATTTATTAGTCAGCGATTTTGCTCAAAAAATCATAAATACTGTTACATTATGAAATATTAAATAAATGTTAAATAAATGTTGTTAAATAAATGTTTGTACCCTCTTTACTACCTCTCCAAAAATTTGATGCTCTGCTGCTGCAATGCTTTTGATGAAATTTTTAAGTAAACTTGGTAGGTATAAGAATAAGTCGTGAAATATTTCATGTCTCTAGGTGACATATATGAGACAGCGATGGTCGGTTAAAATAAATATAAGCTTTCAGCACTCTTATTTTATGTGACAAAATAATGAACATACTCATAACTCTTTTCTTGGTAAGAGACAACACACTGCAGACACCACAGAAGTTATAAACGTTGTCCTGTCACCAGTGTGTTGGACTATAATGCTATCTATGCTACCCAGATGATGATGGTATTCTTTTCACAAATGACCGGGACCATGAGGAGAACCTTTGAATTTTAACTGTGCTTTATATTCTTCTCCGTCTTAAAACAGTTATTGCTTTCGTGGTCTATCAGTTCAGGTGTTGTACTTGACTGCATGCGATCCCGGGTTCGATTTCCGGGTCGGGCAACAAAATGATTTTTTTAAATAAAAATACTGTTGCTCGGGATTGGATATACATATGTGCCCGGTTGGCAATAGGCTTACTACACACACTGTGAGACTTATGCCCGATTTCACCAAGAGCCCCTATACTTTAGGGGACCTTTTAACGTTACTTATGGGACTGTTTCCATATAAAACAGTCCCCTAAACTACGTTAAAAGTCCCCTAAAATATAGGGGCTCTTGGTGAAATCGGGCATTAGTGTCTTTGGCTAGTCGTGGGAGCCCTGGTTGTGCCTCTGCCTACCTTTTCAGACATATGGGCTTAACGATACTTAAAATAGTACAGTAGTACGATTTAAATTATGCGCTTCGGCTATACTCGAGAGTACTTAGGGAATCCGAATGTATTTTAAAGATATATCTATATAGAGGTTAGCCAATTCAAAAATAAAAGTATAAAGTGTAAAAGACTTAAAAGTGTAAAGGAGAAGCGCATAATTTAAATACTAGTACTGTACAGTCTCTGCTTCACGTAATAATAGATAAATTAACCTCATTATAAAAATCACACACATTCCAGAATATTCCTTTTCAGCGTCGCACGACTTTCGGTGATGATGTTTGAACAATCTCACATCGCTCTCACATCGATCACTGTCACAGAATATTCCCGCGTTATCACCAAGAAGCGTTGACCTCTTTTATTTTGTGGTTCACGCACACATGTAAATATTGTCTTATCAGATAGCTACGTAGTATCTTTTGTTTGTTTTGTAGTTGTTACGTAACTCCTTGGAGTTATTGTCTGTGATTACAGCTGTCCCTTTAACAGAACTTTGTAAGGGTTCGTAAGTTTTCCTATAAACCAAATAGATTTAAATATTCCCTTGTTTTCTTATGGCTTCAAACATTTTGAAATTGAGTCAGTAAATAAATAAATATTAAATATTAATTAATGATTTTATTCTCAACAAAATACACGCGTCAACCACGTGTAGCGTGTTATTGGTTTGATATCAATTTTAGACAGTGTTTAGTTAAACATGTGTCTATTTTTTGTAGTATGTTTTTATAAATTTGGAAATGTTGAATAACGCAGGTATGTTTTATAGATTAAATACACCAAAACTTATGCTTCAGCAATGATGTTAAACCGCGAGAATCAAATAAATGTCTCTTGGCAATGCATGAAACTAAGCCTGAATTACTTTAAATCCAGAAATAGGGTTTGTGTGATCCTCAAAAATTAAAACCCTGAATCTCGTCGTTTGATGTAGTTAGGCGTGTCTCAAATCGCATGACCAACGCGATGGCATGGCAACATATTTTACATTTTAAACCTCTTTATATTCACCGGGTGTTTTAAAGCGTTACAAAAAAGAACAATAAAATTCAGTACCATTCTAGTTTTAAAGTCGAAAGACTGTCAGGTCGTCACGAAGCACAGTCACACAGTAAAAGCTTTTGTTTTCGTGTATCTTTATTTATTCGTATGTTTTTACTATCAGAGTTAAAGCTGACTTGGAACGAGTTTCCGTGAAGTTTTAAAAGTTTCGTTTGAATTTTCTACACGAGTGTACTTTGAAATTTCACTCTGTCCATTTGGCAATAGCAGTCGATGACTTTTTGAATTATGTTTGATCTTGCACTACAAAAGACCACAAGTCTCTTATCATTTAAGGTTACTGTATGCTAGGTATCAGATACTTCTACAACTTTAAAAAATAGAGACATCATGAGTTTAGCACAGTAAGACTGCGAAAAAACGACTGCTATTTATTTCAACAATAATGTCATCTATGTATACGAAAATAAAGTCTTTTACTCAAGTTGGTTCTAAACATAACATTCAAACTTGTTAGATTTTTTTTTCGAAAGGATTTCGCTCTTTTGAATGGAAAAAAAATGAAAATGAATTCAGAAATGACAGAGAAACGGATTAGCATACTTAAAAAACATAGGAGTCGAACACATAACCTCCTCATATTTTTAATCGATTGGCATAGTGCGTAAGACACACATTGCACTTTGTCGCAGTCGGGTAAAATAACTCACATTAGAGTACAAATAACACTTCTTAATCCTCGCCAGATCTTCACTAAATGAAACACCGACATAAACATAAAGATAGTTGTTTACACTTACCCGCTTTCGGCTTAAAACACTAAGTTGTCGTCTAGAGATGGCTTCGTTGAGATACGAGTGGTTTACGTTTCTCCACATTTTGAAATTCTGACATAAAAAAGAATCGTGTAATGTTTTCGTCCACAAAGAATTTTAGTTAGAAAAGTAGGTATGCAACGTTTCTGCGGATGAGTTTTAAAATACTTATAACTGTCAAATACTCTCATTAAACTT
Source organism: Calephelis nemesis (assembly GCA_002245505.1). Classification (NCBI taxonomy): domain Eukaryota; kingdom Metazoa; phylum Arthropoda; class Insecta; order Lepidoptera; family Riodinidae; genus Calephelis; species Calephelis nemesis. The sequence continues at coordinate 281,806 of NJDD01001033.1, forward strand.
TATTTTTCTAATACAAGCTCCTCAGTTTGTATGGCAAAAAATTAAATGTTGTTTTTCCTAGTCAAGGGGGATAAAATGTATTGTATTGACAATTTTCAGCAAAATCGGTGCGGCCATTCTTGAATTAGAAATAGTGACACTAACATGACTTTCTTATATAGCGTACACCAAATCAAGTATTTTCCTCAATTTCTCTAAGATACTATCATCGGATTCAGATTTGGTGACAATGGGACAACTTCAGAAGTAAATTCTTTTAAATAAAAAAATAACGTCGGTTCAGAAATAATTAAAATGATTACCATACATAAAAATACAGGAGTCGAATTTATAGCTTTCTCCTTTTTTGAAGTCCGATAGCAAAATAGACTAACACCGCACAACTGCATTTCAATGCCAATTAACAATTTGTCAGTTTAAATTCATATGTGGATGTACTCTGCCTGTTGGGGCAGAATCTTTTGGCAAGAACGAACCAACGTGGTGTGATAAAAGGTGACAGTATCCAAGAAAACGGAATTTAATAGAATAACTATATCTTTGATCTTAAAACATTTTCGGAAACTCGAAAAAACAATTTAAGAATAGGATAACTTTTTGAACTAAGTTGGCGAGTGTGTGTCAATTTATTGAACTAAATTATAGAATGTCCGTTAACATTTTCAACTTAGTTGTCGAGAATGTGTTAATTTTTTGAACAAAGTTGTCGAGTGTGTGTTAATTGTTTGAACAAAGTTGTCGAGTATGTGTTAAACTTTAAATTTTGACTAAAAAAATTGTATAGCAAATAAGGAGAGATCAAAATGTAGATTTTCGATAGTTCATTGCTCTACATAAAAAATAATTTGTGCTAATGTAAGTCTACTCGGTGTAGGTACCAAGTAGACTTACATTGTACCTTATTCTTTTGCAATGTAATATATATATGCTAAATAGTTATATTAATCTTAAATAATAGCGAACCCCCGACAAAGCCTATATGAGCACATCAGCTTTCAAATAAAAAATCATGCCATCGAAATCGGTCCATTAATTCAAAAGTTATGATGCCACAGACAGACATACACAAAAATATACCACATACGCGTCAAACTTATGACAGCCTTCGTTTTCCGTTGGGAGTTATTAAATCCCCACATTTTACGTAACGTACGAAACAACACATCACATTTAAAATTTTCCGTATCAAAATAGGTCCATCAGTTAAAAAATTATGATGCCACAGATAGATAAACACACTCATATACCTCACCTCTCTTTTTGAAACATAATGCCGTAAGTTTTGAACTATGATCCATCAGCTACCTCCGAGTTTTTTCATCAGGTCCTTGTCGTCAAGTCTTCATCATCAGAAAAAATAAACAGATCTAGTTAAGATTAATCTAACGAGTCCAAACTCGATTCCAGGGTTACGTCCTCTATCTTCGAGCTCCATCATAAGACAAGCTCAGTTGTAGCAGCATTCGTTAGTGATTTAACTGTTAAGTCAATATATTATATGTTATTGTACTTATATGTTCAAAAGTGAAATGAATACCCATAGACCATAGTGCGTTTTATATCCATCCCGATGCTTAGAAATGAGTTGCAAATAAAGTGAACGCATACAAAAATAACCACAAACTAAAGTCTTTAGTTTATGGTTATTTTAAAGAATATTATAAACTCAGATAAAGTATCCCCTAGATGGATCACATTTAATCAAAACTTACGGAAATGTTTTTTCTCTTTTTAACAAGAACAAAATGTCATTTGCTTGAAAGAGAAAGCTATAGTATCTCTAGTGGGTCTAAAACTATCAAATGACGCCAGTTTGACTATACATTAATACATATTGATATATCGCTGCATAGTGATGTGTACATTTTATCGATAATTGAAATACAAGTGATAAGTCCTTGTCGGTCGCTGCAGAAAGCATTATTTCTTTATATATTTTATTGGGGAGACATTATTTTTATGTCATACATTTTACTTATTATGTTACTATATCAAGTGGGTGATAATATTTTTTTAATAACCTTTTCGTACTACAAAATCTACTTAATAAATTTTAATACCATTGGGTAGGTTTGAAGTTTGTACTACCGAACAAGTTAACTTATTTACTTAATTCCGAATTCGCAAGGGAGTTAGTGTTTTTCCTAATTTTTCTACAATCATCTACATCTACGGATTGCGTTACATTTCTTACCTCTTGAAAACA
>NJDD01001033.1:290128-302395 GCA_002245505.1 Calephelis nemesis
TATGTTATTTGCAGTTAAAAAAATATTTTTTTTCTTTATTACAATATTTATGGCAAGACTAGGTACATATACATACATATCTTCACGCCAAGTCTCTTACGCGGTTGGCAGAGAGTATTAATCTCCAAATCTTACGAACCTGGTAGACTTGCCTGGATTTGGAAACTAGTTTGTTGAACTGTCAAATAAAAAAATCATCATTGCGTCGCCATCTTACGGCTAGGATATTAAGATATATGTGCAAAATCTACCGATTACCCCCATCTTCTATCACAAAATACGGATGTCACTTGAAGCCAAGCGTTTCAATTTAAACGCTCTAACTCTGTAAGCTCTAACTTCACAACTTTGAACCTACCTTAAATATATGGTTCACCGTTTTGCTACCTGTATACACAATATCACATGGGTGCCAGGAAATAAATATGTTCAGACATAATTACTTTTCTATTACGCTATTAAAGCATAGTTTGTGGTTAAGCCACATATTTTGTGTACGTTGTAAATTTTGTGAAGTTATAGTGTATAGAGTTAGAGCATTTCGAGTGAGAAGTTTGGTTCTAATTTCTATATGACATCTGATAGCTTTTTCACAGTACAAGCCATATGGTCTTGCCTTGGCAACATTTTACATGAAAGTATTTCTGTTGTGATGCTATTTACATCCACCCTAAGCAATTTTAAGAATTATTTATTCAAGCAAAAATATAAAGTACATAAAAAACATCAGTTAAGTAATATCGTACCAATTCTTTGCAGTTTAAGTTAGATAGGGTTAATTCTGATTGCTGGGCAATTTGTTTTGCAGGTTCTTCTTTTGACTGGATAGGTTTGGAAATAGTAATAGCTTATGGCTGTTATAGTTAAATCTAATCATATTTTGTAATTTGTTTAATTAAAATATAATATGTTTTAAATATAGTTAATAAATTTGTGTACATTGAAAAATATTTGCATACCACGATGTGGTAGAAAATGTGTGTATATATGTATAAATATTTTTATACCAAGTTTTAACTCACACACTCATCAAATAAATAAATTAAATTTCATTTTATTTCAAAATCCATGTAGAATGAACGTCGTCTAGTTGAATCACATCAGCAAATTAATATAATATAACTGATATCGTACGACATGCATTTAGAGCGATATAACATATGCTTCCCGGGATATAATCCCATTTCATATAGCTTAAATAACAAGCAGATGTGTTCTATATCCGCACTAAGCAACTTTAGCAAATTATTTATTCAAGCTAACATCTAGTGTATAAAATACATTTTTTTTTTATATTGGAAGGCAAACATGCAGATGGATTTCCTGATGATAAGAAATTTACTCCGCCTAGAGACACTAAAGGTGGTAATGGTGCGTTGCCAACCTGAGGCCAGGATTTAAGGCCTCGAGCAAAAGTAAGTTTACCGGCTACCTTTCCCTCTAAACAGGAACACGTCATGACGTTATGTACGAGGATGTACGATATTACGCCATTAGTGACGAAATATCGTACATCCACATTAAATAAATTATTTTTAAAGCCAACATCAAATATCTGAAATACATTAGCTAAGTAATATCATAACTACAAGTAGATCTGTATAAAAACATGTTTCCCAGAATATAATACAAATTCGTACATTATATGACAACCAGAAATATCCACACATAGCAACTTTGGCGAATTATTTATTTAAGCCATCATCCGATGCTTAAAATAAATCAGTTAAGTTTTATTGTGCGAAACTACATGTGGAACAATACAAAAAATGATATCTGAAACACTATCCAATTTCATTCATTTATATTTTATATCCGCATTGAGCAACTTATTTATTCAAGTTAATATCCAGCTCTTAAAATATACCAGTTAAGTAATATCACACCAAAATACAAGTAGAGCGATATAAAAATATACTTCCCGAAATATAATCCAATTTCATCCAGCTTAAATAACAACCAGATGTGTTCTATATCCGCACTAAGCAACTTTAACGAATTATTTATTCAAGCTAAAATTCAGCGCTGAAAATATAACCACAGCGGCGCTTACTCTGAAACTGTCACATGGAGTGGGTCAAAATTGGAGGTGTATTTTAAAAACGAGTCGCCATTAAAGTTGCAGGGCTCGACAGACAGACTAACCGGGTCGGATATACTTGGAACGATCGAACACGCTATTATTGGAATGTTCGGACGAGTGCACCGGAAATTCAGATGCCTTTTCCTGTTTCAGTCATGATGTTATGCAAGCTCACTGATTAAATGCTAAATCAATTGTCTGTTATGTTGCAATGGGCTTTGCGTGACATGAAAAATACACTTTATTTTTTATGTGTTAAGGCAGCGAACAAGCTCTTGTATCTCTTGATGATAAGAGACAGACGTGCTTTACATACTCCATAGATAGTAACATGCGGGGTAGTTAGACTGTTTGTGCAAGTCTACCGGCTACGCTACCCTCCGCGCTAAACATGACACTTTTATTTTGGCAGCAGGAATCGGTAAGACGATGGATTAGTACCCGGGTAAGTTGCACAGCATTGTATCACCAGTGGACTTATTGGTAATTGGTAACTATGCTTGTCTCTATTAAACTGCTAGATGGAAAGCCAGGTAGTCTTTTTTACAAATATATGTCGTTCCAATATAATTTCGAGCTACAAAATATTTAAATGAATTCCTGTAAGTTTTATAGTGAAATGATCATGAAAATGTTTAACTAACACCTTAACCTTCTTACCTGACTTGAAGTGTGGCTAGTACTGAAAATTCGGGCGAGCCGTTTAGGACTCTATCATGTAGAATACTACTATAACAGTGTAGCATCTAAAAAGTAATCTAATCTAATAATTAGTAGCATCTAATTTATTATAATATGCCACTATGGCTATGGAGGCATCACCTCCCTACACTAGGATATATATTTTGTAGAAGTTATAGTTAATTATTATTGTATTACACAATTGTAGGTAACAATAATTTCTTCCAGTTTTACCTACTCTTGACAACGCAGGATTTTATTTACGCTTTGCTTTTTTGAACGATCGGTCAAAACTTCAATTACAATATCAACAAAAAGGCTACAGTGTAATTAATTTATTTCCGTAAATAAATATTATTATAATTGTTTTACATTCAGGATTCTACGAAATGTTTTGATAGAGTGCATCTAAACTTGGAGTTCAAATTCAGTATACATAGTACGAGTAAAACAATGTCGCATTCTATTGTACGTCTCTGTGTATGCTTAGGTCTTTAAAGTAAACAACGGATTTTATTTCAGTTTTTTAATAGATAGAGTGATTCAAGAGGAAGGTTTATATGTCTTACTAGCTGTTGCATGCGGCTTTGCCAGCGTTTTCATAGGGATATATCATTCCAGGTCACAATTTATCTGTGATTCAAATTTCAGACAAATCCGTTTAGACATTAGAGCGTGAAAGATTAACAAACATCCATGTATACATAATCACAAACCATTTATGATATTAGTAGGATAACATAGAAGTTTATCCATCTATGCAAAACTAGGACGGCCTACTAGTATTAAATAAAATACTTAACCACACTAAAGTTTAATTCATATCTCATTTGTTTTAATCTTCTTTTAAAATATTTAAAACAAATTCGGGTTGGTGACACCTCGTTTCGAAAAGAAAACCTGGTGTCGATTTAAATAGTTTTCGATATGTTGAATTCGTCTCATTCCCTAGTAATACTGTAATAACTATTTAAAATGTAAAAAAAACATAAAAAACTTTTATTTTAAACATTTTCGTATAACCTGGCTGTCTAATGAGATCGGGAGCTAAATTTTGTTTTTCTTGCGTCGCCAACCTGAGGCTAGTGCTCTTGCACTGGCTTTTACGATGGAACACGACAATAGCAAGAACTACTTGTGTGACGCTTCCTGTATGACTAAGTTTACCAGTTTCCAGTGCTATGTAGCAACGAACTCTGACGCTATGCTTATTTTCAAATTTTTTGGCTGTGTTACAAATTGGCGTAAGTCACAAATCACGGTCTTACGGCTTCACTCAGAGACCTACATTATCTTTCATTACAGTCATTAAGTAGACATTTTCTTTAGCACACTGTGGTTTAATGATAGATTAAATGCTAACTAACGTATCTGAATGCGACTATTAGTAACAAAGCAACTGTAAGTTCCTTATTTTGCAAATCAAAAGTATAGAACATAGTTTTATCTTTCTAAAACATAAGTTTGAAATAATTGTTTTATAGAGAAATCCCCAGCGTTAAAGCAAATATAAATAAAAGATATAAGTTGAATGAGTAAAGAAAAAACGGCGGGATATTTAATATTTAACGAAATAAGCTCGGGCAAATACTGAAAAATGGAAATATTATTTTACGGCAATAGGATTCTGGGCTACGGGATAATCTCTATACTGGTTTGTTGAGATTGTTAATCTGGTTTAATCGTTTTTTGTATTTATATTCAGACTAGTCATTGTCCGCGATTTTGTTTCGTTTTTAATTAAAACATTTTATTTACGGAAATTTATTAAGTTGTTATTGTATTGGTAGTTGTGTCCTTTTTTCTAATTCCAAAAGAATTAGAAAAAAGGACACAACTACCCGCGTTAACGGGTAAGAAAGGAATTAAAAATTTCGCCAAGGGTTTTGAATCCTTAGTGTCTGAAGTGGTTAGAGCATTCGTCGGCTTGAGACGAAAGGTTACAGATTCAAATCCTGTCTGGGGCAATTTTTTTTTTTTAAATTTATAAAAAAGTAACTTGTAACACTGGCAAGCATATTCTTGTACTAACCGGTAAACCGGTCTTGACTTATGTCATATATGCAAGTGTATTAATTGTTTATTTTTCTGCCACGACTTGAGAGTGATATTTTTTCAAACTAAATTGACTTAATAACTACTTCATCAAATTGTAAAAAAGAAATATAAGAAACTAGCTATCCTGGCGAACTTCATTCCACCCGTTCAGTTTGTATGGCAAAAAGTAAAATATTGTTTTTCCTAGTTTCCTCGCAGTTTTCCCTGTTTTCTTATCTCTTAAACCTTCCCTGGACTTGAACAAATAACTCAAAAATAAAATTAGCGAAATCGGTTCAGCCGTTCTCGAGTTTTAGCGAGACTAACGAACAGCAATTGATTTTTATATATATATATATAAGATAATGACTTTCAAGTCATCATAGCTATTTTTCACTGGACTATGTTTTTTGTTATAATATTATGCATGAATTGATTACTGTCAAAATTTTGTATTTGACGTAAGGTGACGTACATGACGTGTATGTAGGTGCGTCACGGCGACTCATGATGTCAGGCCAGAATGCGTCAGAAACTCACGTAGCCCGTTTACCGAATTTTTCAATATGGTGATGTAACCATACGATCTCTTCATTTCGATCACTCTTTAAATCGAAATTCATCGCCCAACTTTAGATTTGTGGTTAGATTTGTAATTCCAATTATTTGAAATAATATCCAGGAACTGAAAATAACATTTTCCCTTAAACATTTAATTCAAAATATCATCAGCTCCTTAAAAAGGAGGTTCACAGTTTGACTGTATATTTTTTTTTATGACACCTTAGTGTTTTTAATTGAATAAACTGATTTTAGTGACTTTTTTTTGTTAAAAAGCTAGCATTTTTATTTATCCCGTTTCATTTCAATCAAGAATTTTAAAGTTATAAAAAAATGCCTCCTTAACAACGCTTGTTTATAATATTAAAATCAAAATTAGGCAAGTTATAAGCTTTTCCACAAGTTGCATAAAAGTTATTTACCTATCCCGTAGGTATCTATGGAGATATCAAATTAAAGGTAGCTTCTCCCGTCTTCAAAGTTTAATTTATTGTTAAGCCAAAATTGTGACAATTGGTTCAACCGTTTTGACGTTAAAACAGAACATGCATGTATACTTTCGTTTTTATATGGTCATTTAACATAGTTTTAAAAGGCTCGCTCTAATACATTTTCTTCTTGTTCCAGGTAGAATTATGCAATGAAATGCAAGAAGTTCTTTGATTCAATTTTAGCCGAAGTAAATGTGGAAGAAACGTAAGTTGGCTGAAGACTTAAATGAAACAATTTTATACATATTTCTTATTTTAACATCTAGCGTCATTTTTTGAATATTTTAAATTGAATCTTTTTACATCCCTTTTTTGTACTGTTAAATAATTTAATATAGCCTAGTAAAGCAATTCCTTTCTTAGGCTAAAACTTTTGAGATATATTTATTACGTTTTACGGGTTAGAAGATATTTTTGTCCCTTTTTAAACTCTTATTTTTGAGAAATAGTATAAAATTAGTTCTTCACTAAAACTTTCTGTTTGTTGTATCAAAAGATTGCTATTATTATTCAAAAATAATTATAAGACTAAACGTAAGGGCGTCAACTAACGTTTAAGCTGTTTTCTTTATTTTACAAAAATGGTACTAAATGACAGTTTCAATAAAAATTTACGCCCATGCGATTAGTAGTTCCACTATTCACAAAGTTGTGGAAAGTTTGGTCTAGTTGCAGTTTTTATTGAATAACAAATTACTAACTATTATTACAATTACTAAGTTTAATGTAAAAAAATAACCCTCACGCGTTTAGATGTAGGGATGAAAGTAGCCTATATCTGCAAAAACAAAGATTTTACTAAAATATCTTTCTGTTGCCACGTGAAGGTAGGGCAGACAAATCAACACATTTTCGAATTTATAAAATTACAGCTGTTGCTGAGTTAAAAGTGATGAAAAAAATTATGCTGCAAATTTGTTTTATGTTGATTGTTGTAATAATATATGATAAAACAAAATAGTAATAACATTTGGTAACTATACGTAACGCTTTATTACTTGATAAACTACCAATGGTTGTACTTATGGATAATGGATCGTTGCATTATGCATATATAGGAACTAAACATAAGTTGTGGTACAGCCATTGTAGCAGCCAGACATCTTGACCCGTTTCAGCCTCGAGTTAGATGATAATTGGCACACTTATGAAATAATTATCACAAACTGGCTCTAACATGAATGTTACTTATAGGGTGACCAAGAATTCATAATAATATGGAGAAGTAACGTTTGAAATAGCAATATTTACAACTATTAAAAATAAATTTATTAGGTACTTTAAATCATAACTATACGAAATTTATAAACAAATTGTAAAATTTAACATAAGACAAAATCGGGAATTTTAAATATTGCTAGATCTAAAGCTTTACAAAAAATAAAAAATAAAAAGTAATAGTAATCACCTAAAAATTTAGTTTTATTACTATAATATGAATTGTAAAACGTAGGTAACAAAAAATAGCATCAAATATGTACATTTTACTGCTATTTCAAGATTAAAGCAACAAAGGGTAAAAACACAAACAAAAAGAAGATGAAGACTTTTAGAGATGATATGATATGATGATAGAGATTAAGCTCGCCTTTTGTATAATTTGTGTTCATATTCACTTGTATTTTGACATTTTTCTATACAAGAAAAGAGTTATATACATAAATAATTTACAAAAAAGTAACATAAGTCATAATACAAGAACTTTTAAAACAACACAAAAAAATAATTTATAACTAGACAGACAAAAGTTCCTTAGTCTTTAAACAGTACTTTAGGTATTTTACAAAAAGTTCTTTAGATAATCTCATAAAACGTTATTCTTCTGTATTTCATCCTTTGTATAAAGCGGCACGCAAATTAATTTATATGGTGTTAAAAGTCATAATAATTCTAAAGAAACAAAAGTCATAATTACCCTGAAATTTATTTAACATTTCCTTAAAATTATTATTAATTTTATGTCGAAAAAATCCACTTTGTTATCATTAAACGCCTGTGGAAAGCGGTGTTGTAATAGGATATAATATATTCAGGGCGAGCCAAATGAAATTAGTACGGTGAAAAATGTAAACGGTCCTTTTACTGCCTTGAAGACGTGTAAGTATTACTGCCCGCCCTTTTGTAAGGGGATTTTTTCTTGAAAGCATTATAAAGTTACGTATTTAGCTTTTCCCAACGTTAAGCTCCACTTGCAATTATTTTTCATCTTTCAACCATTTGAATTTAATTTCTGGTAGATTTTTGTCATTGGTTTCTTTATTTTGGACTGTTGGTGAGATTTAGTGCTGGGATGTTATTTGTTCGACCTTACAAAAAATTAACAACTTTAAAGAAAAAAAAAAGTATCTTAACGCCTCTGTGGTCTAGCGGTTCAGTTGTCGGATTTGACTGCTTTTTTGTCCCGGGTTCGAATCCCGGGTCGGGCAACAAAAACAAAATCGTTTTTTTTCAATTTTCTAATAAATTAAAAATGTTTCTCGGGATTGGAAATGTGCCCTGTTGGTGATAGGCTTGCCACCTATCACATTATGGGACTTAGTTTCTTCGGCTAGTCGTGGGTGCGCTGGTTGAACAGCTTTAATTAAGAAATTATTCAGTTCAATTCCCGCCATCATAACGCCAGTGTTTGCCGTTAACGTGTTCCGATTCGGAGGGAAAGGTAGCCGGTAAACTTACTTTTTGCTCGACGTCTAACATCCCTGGTGTCTCTAGGCAGCGTAAATTTCTTACCATCATGAAATCCGCCTGCTTGTTTGCCTTCTAACATCAAAAAAGATTCTTTTTAAATTTCACTGTGTGACAATTAATAACCATTGTGCTTGACATTGTCGTGTTTCGTGCATAGTCATTAGACGTAAATATGACTTAAGATTTTGACTATTAGGAGAGTCACCAACTTGTTCGCTATCTTTGAACATAAAATATAATACATTACAGTACAAAAAAAATAATGGTGAAAGTAATGTGTATACCTAGAAAAAATAAACTCACCTGTAGTGTGTTTCTGTTTGTCAGAAATGTGTATATATAAAGAATTAAATAAATAAATAATAAATAAGGAGTAGCTATCTCCTCTGTAGGGTAGTGGTCTGGCGTCGGACTTGACTTCTTGAGGTCTCGGGTACTATCCCCGGCTCTGGTGACAAAGAAAATGTATTTTCGATTTGCTATTTTTTAATGAAAAATAATGTTGCCCGGAATTGAACGAGGGTCTGGTTGGCAATAGGTTTTCCACATATCACATTGTGCAACCTAGTATCTTCGGCTTATAGTGGCTGCCTTGGTTGTGCCTCTGTCTATCTCTTTGGGGATATTCAAATTAAATATACTTTTAAGTAGTGGCATGCTGCGAGGTGGACTCGTCCAGAAAGGGTTCTGTAGTAGCAAGATCAAGGATGAACATAGTTTAGTCGGTGCGATATTTGACTTGATGTTCTATTTTTTAGGGGGTCAAACTTTATTTTAAATATTTCAAAGCATTGGTTTTGGCAAATAATGGTTTTAGTTACCTTAACGTCATTTTGAAAGACGGAAGAGTGGCTAGCATACACGACTAACTACGCTGACATACCGCGCGGTTCGGGTTTGAGATCCGGGTTTCGATTTGGGAACATTTAGATGTCCACATTTCCGGGTCTGGGTATTTAACAAATTTATTTTGGTATCTATTTAAGTGTTGGTCGCCTCTGTGGTCTAGCGGTCGGGGTGCTGGACTTGACTGCATGAGGTCTCGGGTTCGAATCCCGGGTCGGCCAACAAAAAGAAAAATTGGATTTTTCCAATTTTCTAATAAAAAAAATGTTGGTCGGGATTGGAAATGTGCCCGGTTGGCGATAGGCTTGCCACCTATCACACTGTGGGACTTAGTGTCTTTGGCTAGTCGTGGGTGCCCTGGTTGTGCATCTGCCTACCTCTTCGGGGATATGGGCGTGAAGATACTTTTTTTTTATTTAAGTGTTTACATGTATCGGAATAGTTGAGTAACACCCACAACTTTATGTAATTTGCATACTTTGGTGTTATATTCAGTTTGTGTAACTTGTCCTGAAATATTTATTTACTTAGTGTCTTCGGCTAGTCGTAGGTGCCCTGGTTGTGCCTCTGCCTACCTCTTCGGGGATATGGGCGTGAAGATACTTTTTTTTTATTTAAGTGTTTACATGTATCGGAATAGTTGAATAACACCCACAACTTTATGTAATTTGAATACTTTAGTGTTATATTCAATTTGTGTAACTTGTCTTAAAATATTTATTTACTTATCTATAGATGTCCAACCTTTAAAGGATCCGTTTTTTGTTATTCGTCTATTTTAAAAAATAGTGCTGAGTGGATTAGAAAACCGTTTATTTCAAGTACATCATACAATAAGTATTCGAGACGCTTCTCATTCTAAAATCTACCATAGGATCGGAACGCGGCCTCTAACTGAAAAGTTCCGAGAAAATAATTTTATCATATTTTGCGAAAGCATAGTTCATCGTTATCAAATTTCGTGCGTATCATATTCTACAAATGTGATGTTAATTAAATCAAATAGAAATCAAAACGTTAGCAGTACGGAATATCATTCTAATATCTACCAAAGGATCGGAACGCGGCCTCTAACTGAAAAGATCCGAGAAAATAATTTTATCATATTTTGCGAAAAGCATAGTTCATCGTTATCAAATTTCGTGCATATCATATTCTACAAATGTGATGATAATTAAATCAAATACAAATCAAAACGTTAGCAGTACGGAATATCATTCTAATATCTACCATAAGATCGGAACGCGGCCTCTAACTGAAAAGATCCGAGAAAATAATTTTATCATATTTTGCGAAAAGCATAGTTCATCGTTATCAAATTTCGTGCGTATCATATTCTACAAATGTGATGTTAATTAAATCAAATAGAAATCAAAACGTTAGCAGTACGGAACAATTTCACCGATTGAGAGCATCAGTTAATAATTGGATATAATCAATGGACAGTTATTGGCGTTCACTATTAATTGAAATGCGTTCAACTTCAACGTCGCTAATGGTGATGATATAATTCACAAATTGGCCAAACATATTCACATTTCGCAGCTCGTAAAAGGCGAGCATAGGCTCACCGTCACTAACACCGTGACAACTGACTAGGCGGTAGAGTTTAGCAGCGACTCGCTCGGATTGGTACCACCGCCTTACCAATTCCTGCCGCCATAACGTCATGACGTGTTCCGGTTCGGAGGGTAAGGTAGCCGGTATACTTACTTTTGCTCGAGGTCAAACATCCCGGTCTCAGGTTGGCAACGCACCATTACCACCTTTGGTGTCTCTAGGCGACGTGAATTTCTTACCATCAGGAAATCCGTCTGCTTGTTTGCCTTCCAATATCGTACAAACATATTTTTATAATATTATTTATTTATTTTTCATAATAATACGACAACTAAAACAACGAACGGACATACGGCTCTTTGATGGTAAGAGACAATTGTGGCATGTACATATAAACATGTGGTATTTACTTATACGAGTAGATACCTCACGTTATAGATGCATCGCAGTGTGACCTGGATGTTAGGATTATTGTGCAAGTATACCGGCTATCGTATAACATGATATTCACATCATGGCGGACGGAATAAGGTAAACGGTGGAAATCTACCCGGCCAAGCTGAAGCAGTCTATCACCTGCGGTTTAGTTAGTGATGACTCACTAACCTATAAAACTATGATATTGCTATGGTGAACAACGGTAGTCTCTTATGAGCCGCCAGGAAGGTCTATTCTAGTCAGAGGATCCGGACCAACACAAAAAAATTGTAACTTTTAAGCGCACGCACACAAGTTTGCAGTGCTTTTGTTGTTTATAATACTTATGCGATTGTGTGTTTGATTATCTTTCTTTTACGTTGTAAAGAAAAGAGTTCATGATATAGTGTGAAGATACATACACCTATCTTTTCTGGGCAAGTCCCTCAAGGGGTTGGCAGAGGGTATTGAATGTCTCACGATCCTGGCAGATCTGCCTGGCTTCCTCTACATCATACAAACACGCCCGTTTCGGAGAGTCTTGACGCCACCTTTGGATAATACCCGAGCGCTTTGATCGTGGAATACCAACCTACACCCACATCCATGCATTTGCAACACATTTGCAATGAACATCTATCTGCTTTGTCAATATTTCATCTGTTATTCTTTCTACATGTCCAAACCAGCAAAGCATGGCTTTTCTCATTTTAAAACTAGCTCTTTCATTCCCAATCTTTCTCGAATCTCGCTGTTACAAATGCAGCCAGCGAGCGGTATAAACATTTGCGACATTATGTCAGATTGGATTCTTTTTATCCTGATATCTAAACGGGATCCCGCCGCAAAAATGATGTATGAAATACGCGGTCTACTATTTATACTTAGTCTGGCCATAAATAC
>NJDD01001033.1:302551-372374 GCA_002245505.1 Calephelis nemesis
ATATTTATGGCAAGACTAGGTATATCTTATACGAGGCTTTCTAATCTCATTAAAAAATCATAAAAGACACAGGTATGTGTGTTTAAAGCGGTTATCTACAAATGTCCTCAAAACTGATTAGCGAGGAACAACTGACGCCAACTGGCACCGAGACAGAGCGAGCTAGCCAAACCATTGCCTCAACATGCCTCAATGGACGAATTGTCAAATTAGCTTCATTCATGATGCTTTATAAACACAATACCGCATGTTTAAATTATATTGTTAAACACAATTTAAAACACCATTTAAGCCACTTTTTACAGAAAAAACATCGAATAAGCAAACGACATTCCTGATGGTGAGGGATAATTGTTGAGCCTAAAGACACTATAGATGTTATTGGTGTAGCACTGTACTGAGGCCGGCTTGTTAGACCCCATAGGCATAGTAGCAAACATAAATATATTATTGTATTTCACTGGATGTCATAAAACAACTCTATATAAATAAGAAGAAGAAAAAAGGGCTAAATGTCACACTAATAAATTTTCTTAGAAATGTTTGATTGAAATATATAGAAAGTGATTTTTAATTTGATTTCACTTTATTCATAGAAGTTAGGAGCCCCCCTCTAACATGATTACCACGTTAAAAATTTATATCTTTCGCTTTGATATTTATAAAGATCTATTATTTTTATACTCCGCATGTATTTTATAAAAAAATCTACTTAGTTTCATGTATAGCACGCACTTCCAGTTTCAACTATATTCTTAGTTTGGGAGTAAAGTGTCTGACATACGGGTGAATATATAGACGGATATAAAGAATCTATAAAGGTTTCACTAGCTACGGAACCCTAACCATGATAATATAATCCATTATCTCTTTTTGGGTCAAAACATTATATACAACTATTATTTTTATAAATAACTGACCTAAAACATCAATACGTTTTATGGTTTATCGTAAAAAGTATTGATGTATCGTAAAAAGTATTGAAAGTTTTCGGGAAATCGTAAATCATTTCTCGTAAGTAGGTAGATTTTTTAGATGTGATTGAAAGACAATTAGATGGATTTCATAATGGTCAGAAGTACACGTTACCTATAGACTCCATAGGTAAAATGATGGGTTTTTATCTAAGATTAGTCTATTTGGATTCTTGACCTTGAAGTTTACTGACTATATGGGTACACTTTTTAAATAGCACTAGCACTTCTCCACAAAACACTTTATTTGACACTTTATATTACATTTAAGCCAACCAATTTCCCTTGTAATAGCGTCATCAGGGCTTTTATCTTCAGTACGTTTTTACGCTTTTATGTTCAACATTTATTGGTTAGCTACTGACGGCACGTAAATAAAAAGTTGTCCTTTGTAATCAAACCATAACGTAGGGATACCAGCTGCAAGTTTTTTTCCCATAAAATGAAGATCAGTGTTTAATATTAGGCTATCTAATTGTGAAATATAAGATAATCTATACATATAATAAAACTAAATCTATAAATGAAATATGAAAAAAAATGCCTTGTATTGTATTCAGGATTAAAAACAAGGTTTGTAGAAATAAAACATTTTGTCGGTTTGTGTATCACTTTTCTTGTAAAAACTATTAACAATATGATTTTTACACCAATTTTGTGTACTAGTAGCTTATAGTCCCGTTCAACATTCAGAATAAATTTTACTGCGGCAAAATTTTTGGTTCGTATTAGATACTAATGCCAACAACAGCTATTATTTAAACAAAATACTGGCTAAACTACCCACCAGTCAAAACAGAACTATAGTGAGCACTGACATGATGTGTTAATTTTGCAATGTGAAAAAAAATTGCAACATGCTTGATCTAAACTCTTCTCGACGACTAGAACGTCTATGATTTAATTCAATAATAGCACATGTCCTCTGATTGCAAGGGGAGACACATTTGTCTTGAAAGGGTCCAAGAAGTGGATCACATGCATTTATGCAATATATTTTTAATTAACTAACTAAATTAGGAAATGGTCAAATTGGGAACCACCTCCTAGCATGAGGTGGTTTCCAATTTGACTACATGTTTTTTCTTGTACGTATGTTATGCAATTACTCGGCGAGTAGCCAACCGATTTTAAAGTGAAAAATTTATGCATTATTAAGTGTAACTCAAAAACTGATAGTATGAGGTTGATAAAATTTAAGTGGGGCGATTTGGGAAACACTTGCTATCTTTCGAAAAAATAATGATAAAGTGTCCAAGTGTCCAAAGGGGTCCAAGTGTTGGACTTAGCTTCATGAGGTCCCGGGTTCGATTCTCGGGTCGGGCAACAAAAGAAAAAGTGGTTTTTCAAATTTTTTAATTGAAAAAAATGTTGCTCGGGTTGGATGTCTGCCCGGTTGGGCGGTTTGCCATCTGTCACATCGTGGGACTTAGTGTCTTCGGCTAGTCGTGGGCGCCCTGGTTGTGCCTCTGCCTACATCTTCCGGGATATGGGCGTGAAGATACTGTAAAATTAGTGTACTCGCCTAACTCCGAGATTTGGGTTTGATTTTCTGTATGACTAGTATTTGTGATAAACATAGTGTATATAGCTAACAAGCGAACGACCCTCCTGATTATAAGGAAAAACCGTCGCCTATAAGTACCACAAAATATAACAAGATACTGGTTCGTCCCTATCTTATGACGGGGATGTTTGGCCAGGTATGCAAGGTTATCCTAGCCTTTAGCATGGAAAACAACAATAACAAGCTCAGACATTAAAGCAAAAAGCAGCTATAGAAGTTGAAGGTGCGTTATTGAACTCTGGCCGGGGTATTTGGCTAATTTTACAAGTCTACCGGCTACCCTAAACTCCAGACCGGAACGTGGCAATGTTATTATGTCAACAGGAATAAGTAAGGATGCCTATCCAGACGAGTTGCAGCAAAGTACTCCACCACCATTGGAAAACTTAACTCTCTTGAAATTCTTAGTTATTGAGTAAGTCTTTACAATAAGTATGATAGGTAAAGGAATACAAATATCTTTAAACACATTAAAATTATATTTATTTTAACAAAGTAAGGGTTTCTCTTTGTAAAGCTTAGTAGTTCTTAAAAAATCTCATAGATGGCGTATATACAAGTAAGTTGAATCGCGTCTTGTTGCACCAAATTTAGTAATAGTGTTATTTATTAGTATTATTTTATGGTTCATATTGCTGTACATCGAGTTTACTTTTTTAAGTATATTTTATATAATAAATTAGTTTATTTTTACAGGATAAGGCAGCGAATAAGTTCATGGTTTTTTTAAGGTATCTAACAGATGACCTATATATAATGTAAACCGTAGATGTTATAAGTGCGTCGCTCTCCGGAGAGAAAATATGATGGTAACTGTTTTGAATTTCGTGTTTATTTTGAGTGAAATAACTCAATGTTGATAACATTTTGTTTAATTAAAGTGCACAAGTGTATTTTAGCAAGAACAGATAAGTGTATCGTGAATTTCCTTGTTTCCGCCAAATCTCAGTATATGAGCTTGAGTAAGAAGGCCACCTTTTTACTCAAGATCCTTTCATAACTTTAATTGACGACTTACGACTAATTACTTACGCCAATGTTAACACCTGAAGGAAAAAGCAGCCAAGCACAAGTTGGACTCGCCCATGAAGGGTTCCGTAGAAGCAAGTAATATAATATTATAACCGCTGTTTCAGTTCACATACATTAGTTGCGGTTTACCATTCATGACGTAGGCACTAGATGTTCCGGCGAACTTCGTTCCACCTTTTCAATTTTTATGGGAAAAAATGAAATTTTGATTTTTTTAGTTTTCTCAAGTCGAACAAGATAAAAAAAAAATATTTTTACTATTTTGTGTAAAAAACCTAAATACATCTAATTATCAAGTTTCAATAGTAGCAGTTCTCGTAGTTTTGGAAAAATTGATTGTGACATATGGACGGATCGACAGACAGACAGTACGAACCTATAAGCGTTTCGTTGTTTGACCTTTAGCTACAGATTCTAAAAAGTCTACCGTACCGTAAGTCTAAAAAGTGTACCGGACCGGACCACTACACTGTCGCTATAGAGACAAGAATCGTCAAGCCGGCGGAGTCCTATCCCTCGAGTTGCCTCTACAAAACCTCGGCCGTAGAACAGCGACGCACCTATAACATCTGTGGTGTCTATTAGTCATAGTAGTCTTTAACTATCAAGAAAAGCATACGACTGTTTTCTGCCCTATTACATATAAAAAGCTTGTAGCCCTCGTGACGGCAAAACATAGTATATAAAAACAATAGATGTTACTGTATGTGTTAACGCCACGTATACAAATCGAATAGCTATTCTTGGATCACGACAATGCACAATAAAGAGTTAATTAAAAACAAAATAATAATTTTAAAACACTTTCTACAATCTGCGGTGTATTTTCTGTATATAATTGATAAAAATAAATGTTCTCGTTTGTAAAAGTAGAGTAAGTACCGCTCGGAGGATAGCGCCCCGCGTCGACCAATTTTTCTACACTCATTCACTCCGTGGGGTTCTAAGTGTTGATTACAAGTTTCATGTCTCACTCAACTTACTCTACGAGCGAATGTATCGTTATTTTTGGTCATTCAGACATGCTTAAAGTATAATGGAACCTTGTAAAGACCTTTGTAGATTCAACTTGGGAAATATAGAATAGTTGTTGACGATATATACTTTTCATCGTCAATACTTGGAGGAATATCATTATTTTTTAACATGAGATAAGCAAACAAGTTTTCTGATAATAAGACATTGCCATAGAAATCATGGATGTTATAGGTGCGTAGCTGTCCTGGGGGCTATACGTATACTGTTATAGACTTTAATCATTACACTTATTATATTATCAAATAGTATTCAGTAGCAGTAGCTCGCCTGGATAGGTTTCATCACGTTAAATATTTCAGCTACTATAGCGTCACTTCTCGCCATTGTCGTGTTCAATGCTTGAAGGTAGGCTAGCTGATGCACACATGTTCTGGAATTTCCTCCATAAGCGACGTACTGATAACATCTATGGCATCTATAGGAAACGGTTGTCTATGGTCATAAGAAGACCCGGTGGCTTGCTTTGGTGTCTTATTATACTCAAACTTACGTTTTTTACAACTAACTAAATTTCGCATATTCCAATTCGCAGAAAGATGCGAGTGTTGTTGATACAAAGCACTCTACCACCAGAAATTGTACTGTGCTCTCTACAGCAACTAGAGTAGCCAGTAGACTTGCAGAAAAGACCTTTCCCCATGTTGGTCCGGGCTCCTTTGCAGAATAGACCATCTGCCTGCCAGTCAGCTCGTAAAACGCGAGCGTAGGCTTAGCGTCACTAACACCGTGACATCTGACTAGGTGGTAGAGTTTCGCTGCGACTCACCCAGATTGGTACCACCGCCTTACCTATTCCTGTCGCCATAACGTTATTACGTGTTCCGGTTCGGAGGGTAAGGTAGCCGGTAAGCTTACTCTTGCTAGAGGCCTAACATCCCGGTCTCAGGTTGGAAATCATTACCACCTTTGGTGTCTCTAGGCGGCGTGAATTTCTTATCATCAGGAAATCCGTCTGCTTGTTTGCCTTCCAATATCATAAAAAAACATCTCTAGCTCAGGACAGCAATGCACCTATAACATAATAGATCAGAACCTTGCCATCAAAAACGCCTTGTGCTTAATCGCTGAACTATCACATGAAAAAAAGAACCTTAGCAATCGCAAGTGTCTACCAACCCCTCGGCAGAACAATCAAATGACTATGCTTTAAAATCTTCAAGTACATGAGCTGGAGTATGGAATGTAGCAGCAAATAGTAATTAATCAGATGACGAGAGGCTTTCCAGTGCCGTTGGCTGTAATGGTCCTTAAGAGTTCGTTTCACTGACATTTTAAAAACAGATAACAGAGAGACAAATCATGGACGAAAGGCAAATTTTAGAGGCACTTTACGAAAGTAAAGATTTTAGGGGACCCTTTCATCATAGGAAAGGCTTTTAGTTTTAACCTGAGGAGACCCTTATATCAATGTGGAAATCTCTTGAAAGTAATTAAGGTTCTAAAGAATAGAACTCCTCGAGGTTTAAGCCCTTACTGTCTCAGTACTGATGATTATCATACATTATCTATATATGTTTTAATAATATAATTATAGGGCAATTTTGTTTTACAAAGCTTTCGATTATTTTTTATGTAAGAGGCTATTAAACAGACGGTTGTTTTTCCAAGTCAATAATGCATGTCGTTTCAAAAGTACTTTACGGTCGTATCTTCGAAGAGGTAGGCAGATGTACAACCATGGCACCCACACTAGCCCAAAAGGTGGCATCTCTTTCGCCAATCGACCACATATCCCATTTCAACCGACGTTGTATTATTTAAAAACTTGAAAAACCATATTTTTTTGTTATCTAGGAATCGAAATCGGGACCTCATGAAACCAAGTTTATCACTGTTCCATTAGATCACAACGGTGAATATATAGAGGCATGTTTTTACAGACACCTAATTTGGGCAACACAAAGTTGGACGCTGGGGTGTAACGATTCCATCCCTCCTAAATTGAACTAGTGATTATTTAACTAGTGTTTTCAGAAATAAACTCATGCATTAGCTAAACAGATCACAGTTTTGCTCGTTATTGTTATATTCTAGTTTGGAGGGTACGAAAGTCGGTTGTGGTTAGGTTACAGGTATAATATCTTAGCTTGTACCTGAAAGCTGGCAACGCATTGCTAACATCTTGTGCATTTATATGTGCCTATGCATTTATTTCCCTTTTAAAATGTTAATTTTACTGATTAACAATAACGATTTCATAATTGCAAAGCTTTATCACTAAAAATTCATAAATGCTATATTTATTCAAAACCGGCTCAGCAACACTTAAATAACAGGTGAAATCAATAATAGTTAATAGTAAATTTATACTTCAAAATGAGTGAGACAATCAATTTTGGGAATGGAATTCAAAACCATCATACAAATTATAAGAAGTTAACGTCATCAGACCGTTTCATCTCCAAGAGCGTTAAATGAAGCAATTTCCGTCACTCAGATTAGTTCCACCCTCTAGTTCACTGCATGAAGCATCACCCTGTACACACACGGTATCTTAAAACGCCGTTACTAATAATTAAGAAACACTTGATAACTTTTACGTGATTTGTTTTCTTATTTACTTTAAATATTAAGTTATGTATGTTAATATATAATAATTAAACAAAACTTTAAAAAAATGTAATAGTACGAGTAGTTGTCTTAATTTTTGAATCGAAAACTTATTTAGCAGCATTGCGCACTTTTTTTGGAATGAGTAAAAACTTCTAAACTCGCGTCAGGACACGTGGTCGAAAATTCGTAACAAATATTCTTTGTAAGCTATTCTTAAGTAACCTAAGCTACAGGTCTTCTAGTTTTTAGCTTCAACCAAATATATCTTTACTCACAGTTGTTTGATTTAATGAAACATGGATGAGAATTTAATTGATCTCTGAAAAAGGAACCAATGTAAACAGAATAACAGAATTTACAAATAAACAAATAGTTTAAATATAATAGTGAATACCTTAAACAAAACCACAATGGTGGCAATTTCGTTGCGCACACACAAAACCAATTTTAAGTAATCGCTATCTTCTTTCAACTACAGTAATAGAAAGAGACAAAACACTTTTAATGCTGTCAGATTAGTTTGTATATGACATATTTACATTTACCTACAAATTTTTAATTTGAAGTAAACCGTCACAATTTGATATGTCTGGACTAATTTGACAGGTCTACAACAGTTCCATCTTCCATCAGCTCCTTTATTGTTGTTTCATTTAAAAAAGATAACATTAGATATAGATATAGATAACATGACATAAAGATAACTAAAATAAATTTAGTTAGTGCAAATCAGAATCGCTATCAATGTATATTTATTAAATTTAAATATAATCTTTCAAAATCTATTTTCCTGATGTCAAAACGTCAGATTTAAAGTATGCCCTTCCCATCAGTTTGAGGCTTGTCAAGTTTACTCACTCGCTACCGTCTCTGTAAATTGTTTCTATAAAAAAATTGAACAGCGCCTGACAGTAGAGGCGCACAGATAAACACATTTTTATACCAAAAATTTATACTAACTTATGGTAAAGAATCTGGTAACTTACCTACACAAGTAGTTAAATATAATAATCAGGTAGGCAAAGCGTCGAATCTATTTTATCTACAGATGATGGATATTTTTAAATATCATGAAATTTGATAACTGCCTGTAACATGAAAAAATAAACGTTTCACGTACAATCCACCGCAATTACCACACAAACGATGTCTTCCTAATGTGTCTGGCTAAAAAGCATACGATTTTAGCTTGAACGCCAGACTATTAAGCAAACCAGAATATCCCGCACTTTATTACGCGCGTTAGTTTTGATAGTGGTTTTCTTTACCGAACCCTGACTTGAACGACTTTTTGAAGTTCACATTTCACCAAGTTTTTCACTGAAATTCTAGTGTGTTTCATCACCAGATGAATGGAGCGAGAAATATCCTTAATAAAAAACTAATGATGATTTTACTTTATTATTTACTAGCCGACCCGGTAGACATTGTTCTGCTTTTTTAAAAAGTGACTTTAGTGAAAAAATTGGGATGAGTTACCCTTATCACTTAGGGGTATGAAAAGTAGATAGTAGCCGATTTTTAGATCTACTGAATATGCATTGAAAATTGGTGAAAATCGATAAAGCCGTTCCGGAGGAGTGCTTTAGCTAACATTGTGACACGAGAATTTTATAAATAAAAAAATATATTTAAATTCGTTATTGCATATGTACAAAGGCGAACCTAATGCCAGTAAACATTTTCTTCCAGATTCCTCTGACATGACAAAAATATATGGAGTGGTGCACAAAATTTAACAAGAGAAAAAAATAACACATTTATATTAAAACACAAATAATAAGAACCAAAAAAGACCCTAAATTTTACTCAAGGAACTAAATTTAGCATATCTAAAATATATAGGTGATAAGATTACAGACAATCTAGTTTAAAATGGAATGCAGTCACGATTAACAGTAACATTGGGTTTTGTGTTATGACAAAATCAGTGAAACTGCGAAAACCGACTCCAATTATTTCATACTCCACGTATACTGATAATTATTATTTTCGAATTTTGAAGATTGCTAATAATTTCACATAAATTTTACCGACATCCTACTAAAAATCACTAAACGGATCATGGTAAAATAAATATAAATTAATCACATCGCCTTTAGAAGCTAAAGTTGCTTCTAAAGGCGATGGGCGAGGTTGCGGTGGCTACCTGACGCTAGTGTGTTAAGTTTTTTGTAAGTAGGTATTCTTACTCTCTTCTATCTTATTTGAAAATATCTGAGTGAACGATTGTTATCACCACTGACTAAAAAGTGTAGGAATTAAGTCATAACATCAGATCACCTCTGCCTCCCTCCGCTTCATTGAAAACGGCGACTTTTAAGGTACTTGCCCTCCGCGGTGATTAATGCAAGTATAAGTAATACAACTATAAATAATTAAAAGCGGTAGTATAGGGCAGGTTATAATCCTAGTTGCTGGGGAGTTTGTTTCTTCCGATTAAATTTATTTATACTTTGACATTGTTTGTGATTAATAATTAATGTTGTAATACAACAAGGTGGTTGTATATGTTGGAATGCTGAAATAATTTTATAACATCTTTTTCCGTAAATGAATATTTATTATACTTTTTTTAATGTACACAACTTCACCTAGGTTTTAAAACTAAGTTAGTTATTCTGCTAAGCAAGTGCTGAATGCCGAGTAACCTCAGAATCACTTGGATTCTAAAGACATTTTTTTACGATTTTTCTACCTGAAATTTGTATAATAGGCTTAGAAGATTTTTAGTTAAAGTGATGATGTATTTAAAACGACTTTTCACATTCCAATTGGGTTTCAATTAAACCTTCCATTAAAACGGTAAAAAGATGAAAATATGTAATGCTATGCAGTCTGTGTATTTAGATCGTAAGGCATGAGTGCGGGTGAACGGCAACATATCCCCTTGGTTTGATATCAACATTGGCATAATCAGGGTTTCCTGTTGTCAGCAAGCTTTCTAATTTTGTTTTTGGATAAATGTCTTCAAAGGTAAAGATCAATGAATGTGAGAATACGTACGGGTGAGTGCAGTATGCAAGTGCAGAACAGCCAGCTTTAGGCAGATAATGCTACACCATCTAAGCTGCAAACACTGGTCTCAGTAATGGAAGGTGATTGTAAAGAAAGACGCTTACATTTGAATGCGACGAAAACCAAAGTTATGGTGTTTGAAAGAGACGAAGCCAGAAAAGTGAAAGAGTTTAAGTTCATGATGTAGTGCTAGAACAAGTGAATGAAATTGTAAACCTTGTTAGTGCTTTTACCAGGGATGGAAGATACACCGCGGATATAGAAAGGAGAGAATGTGACAGGAATAGAGCGCTGGATAAGCTATTTCAAAGCGAGGTTTTGAGTCAAAGTGGTAGACTCACTTTGAATATTTCTGTGCTTATAACAACGTTGTTGTATGGAAGAAAAACATGAGAGTAGGACAAATACGGTCGAAATTGGTGCGCTACGAAAAATCTTAGATGTTACGGTCGCTGATCGCATTCCTAGCAGCAAGATCCAAGAAATAGTGGTATTGTAAGAAAGTGTTGGTGTTAAAATGAAAAAGGGCTTACGCCGCGGGAAAAAAATGAAGGATGAAATGATGAACAATGTAGATATACAATGCAAGTGTGGATGGATGTAGGTACCCGGGTAGACCTAGGTCGACATTTCACGATCAGATCACTCGTATGTTATCAGAAGGTGGTATCAAGAGTCTCCGAAACCGGCGTGTTTGTTTGAAAAGGGTAATGAATGTGGAGGAAGCCAGGCAGGTCTGCCAGAATCGTGAAGTTTGGCACTCGATACACACTGTCTACCGTGTAAAGGACTTGGCGTGAAGATATATATGTCTGTATGTAGGTATTTACAGTGCTAGATGAATAGGTTGGATCTTTTCTCTAATTACTTCAAGTTTTTATACTTTAATAGCCGCATATAGTCGGGTTCATAAAATTTAATTAACGGTATTTTACCAGCATTTTTTAGAATTTGTAGTCTCTCGAATATGTCAACTCAATTAGTGTCAATTGTTATTTTAATATTCTTTGTATAGTCTTATTAAATGTATATTCCGTTAGAAAAACAACAAAGCGCTATTAATTAGTCTTTAATTAATCAAATAAGGAAAATTAATTACTGTGATGTAGGTGTACATCAATGATACTCATACATAAAAATAATATACGAAATGAATTGAGCAAATATCTACAAATACACTGTCGTTATCAAACTCCTTGTAGAAGATAAGTGGCTGTGTATACTTACCCTTGAAAACAAGATAGTCTGAAAAAGAATTCTTACCTTTAATTTATAAAATAAATAAAAATAATTTATCTCACAAACATCGACGTTTACTTCTTTATGTAAATGAAATATCTAGCTCTAGATCTTGATTACAAAGAGTTAAGCAAAGAGTACTTTCTTGCTTTTGTTTACAATTTAATTGTACTTGGTTGTTTCAATGAGATTTATAAAACGTGTAATAAAGCTGCCAAGTGCGAGTCGGACTCGCTCATTAAGGGTTCCGCAGCAGTAACCATAATGTCAAAGTTCATATATACTTTAATGGTTACGTTTTATATCTCTTCTGCAATATGACCTATTTAAGGGTGGGTGTTACCGTACCTTTTAAAACAACTACCTACTAGATGTCGTTCAAACCAATTTTCGGCGGAAGTTTACATGGTAAAGTACATAACATATTTTTTAGTTTTATTGTTCTCTTACTATAGATGTTACAGGCGGCACATTTTATCCATTAAGAAGTGTATCTCGTGCAAACGATTCAGTTAAGAAAAAAATAATCATGGAAACCTCATTATCATTTCTGAAGACATGTCAATAGATACAGGTGACAGGTACAGATAGATACAGTGAAAATCTTAATGCGGTTCACAGAATACATCTACTTACCAAGTTGCAACAGCATAACTCATAAAGTTTCAGAAAAAAATGGCCGTGACATACGGACGGACATACAGCCATGACGAATCTATAAGACTTCCAGTCTTTAGCCGTGGCTACGGAACCCTAAAATGAGTCAAATGTATTTAGAGGAACTAAACCTTTATTTATCTTAATTAAATTTGCACCTGTGGGTCCTAAAAGCCTACCTAAAAAACTCATCGTAAGATTTTACCTCATAAGTGGCTATTCACTAACACTGTAGTAATATGACCAACTGGTTTTGACCAACCGAATAGATTGTTACAACCGCCTCACTTATTCCTGGCACAATAGCATTAGTGCTTGCAAACTTAAATACACAAGCTGCTGTAGTCATAACATCCTTGTCTCGGGTTGGAAAAGTATTATTAGCCTTGGTGGCTATTAATGACGAAATTGATTCTGTTATAAAATTTGCCATTGTGAAACTCTACACAATATGTTCGCCTGTGCTTGGGTTAAATTACGCCCCAGACAGGACTTGAACCGGTTCCCTTTCGTCTTAAGGCGACGTTTGCTCTAACCATTTAAGCTACTGAGGATTTTAAGCTGACCGTTTCCGCGGCTAGTTTAAAATTTGTAGGAATTTAACCCAAGCTCAGGTCAAGTACTAAAACAAAAATACCTTGAGAGACGGAAGTTATTGCCATTATAAATGTGAATTTCATCTGTAACGATAAACTCATTTATTAGGCACTCAGAACTGTGTATCTATATGATATATCTACCCGCGTAAACAATAAAGTAATAAAAATTTCGCCACAGTATTTGAATCCTCAGTAGCTCAAGTGGCTAGAGCATTCTTCGGATTAAGACGAATGAGTACAGGTCCAAATTTTGTCTGGGGCGAAATATTTTCTTTCTTGTACTTATGAAAATTTTTTGCTACCCTAAAACTACCCTAGGAACTTCACTAGTGAAGGGCTTAAATAAGTAAGTTGGTTGCCTTAGTAAAAAAATGTACTGAAACAGTCGTTTAAAACATCGCTATGCTAAAACCATTTGTAATTTAAATAATTGGTTTTACAAGAACTCCGATATCAACAAGCACTGATGCGGGCGAACACCACTTAGCATTTCAGTTGGAATAGTTAAACGTCTAATTGTGAGGTATTAGAATTATTTCATTGAATATGCTGAACGCAAATTTTCCAGCCAGTCTTGTTACGAACGAATGAATGAATACAATAATTGCTATACTTAAATAATTGCAAAATTATACACTGTCACTATTTTAAGTATTGTTAGCCTTTATCTATAGTTTCGCCAGCAGTGGTAATATAGAGGTACTGATGACTAATATCCTCTATTAACGTCTTCAAGTTATAATGAATTACCTAGAAAAACATTTATTGTAGTTAAGTTGTATTATAAAAATGTTTTCTCTAATTAGTTTGCGATATTTCAACTAGGGACCATGTATGTACGTAATGATAATACGTAAAAAGTATAAAATTAAAAATGAAATAAAGTGAAGTATAAACATTATTTTACCACAGGTTTGATGACTTCCAGCCACCCGAACAAGCCGGATTCCGAAAAGGCTACAGTACCATAGACCACATACATACGCTGCGGCAAATTATACAGAAGACAGAGGAATATAATTTGCCCTTATGCTTGGCGTTTGTGGACTATGAGAAAGCCTTTGATTCGATCGAGACCTGGGCAGTGCTACAGTCTCTCCAGCGGTGCCACATTGACTATCGCTATGTCGAAGTGTTGAAGTGTTTGTACAACAACGCCACTATGTCCGTCCGAGTACAAGATCAGGGCACAAAGGCGATTCCATTGCAGAGAGGTGTAAGACAAGGAGACGTTATATCTCCTAAGCTCTTCACTAACGCAATGGAGGATGCTTTTAAGCTTCTGGAGAGGAAAGGAATGGGCATCAACATCAACGGCGAGTACATCACTCAGCTTCGATTTGCCGATGACATAGTCATAATGGCGGAGTCGCTGGAAGACCTTAGTACAATGCTCGAAGACCTCAATCGTGTTTCCCGACAGGTGGGCCTTAAGATGAACATGGACAAGACGAAAATCATGCGGAATGTCCATGTAGCGCCCACCCCAGTGTCAGTTGGGAACGCGATCCTCGAAGTTGTCGACGAATATATATACCTAGGACAAACGGTCCAGTTAGGTAGGTCCAACTTCGAGAAAGAGGTGAATCGACGAATCCAACTCGGTTGGGCAGCGTTCGGGAAATTGCGTAGCGTCTTTTCGTCCGAAATACCTCAGTGTCTTAAAACAAAAGTCTTTAACCAGTGTGTGTTACCAGTGATGACCTACGGCACCGAGACGTGGTCTCTTACTGTGGGCCTGATAAACAAGCTCAAGGTTGCACAGCGAGCTATGGAACGGGCTATGCTCGGGGTTTCCCTGCGAGATCGATTCAGAAATGAGGAGATCCGCAGGCGAACGAAAGTCACCGACATAGCCAGCCGGGTTAGAAAGCTGAAGTGGCAGTGGGCGGGGCACATAGCGCGAAGAACTGATGGCCGTTGGGGCAGAAAAGTTCTCGAGTGGAGACCACGTACCGGCAAGCGAAGCATAGGACGGCCACCCACGAGATGGACAGACGACCTTATGAGGGTCGCGGGGTCTCGTTGGATGCAGGCCGCTTCCATCCGGTCGAAGTGGAAGTCAATGGGGGAGGCCTATGTTCAGCAGTGGACGTCCTATGGCTGAAATGATGATGATAAACATTATTAAAGCCGGGCGCGCTCAGCTTATCCATATACATACATCGTGGGTAGGTCATGAACTTGAGCAAGAAAGATAGAAGAAGCAAGTGGCATTGTTTATTTATTTTATATCTAATTTTTTTTTTAGTTTTTTTTTTGCTATTTTAAGTAATTACTTTTAGATTAAAGGTTGATTCTTAGTGGTTGTGTCTTTAAATGTCAGTGTTCACCATGAAGCTATGTTACCATACTCTAAAGTGTGGCATAGGTCCTATGACAGTATTTAAGAACGTTACACTATGGCTATTATTAATTTTTGTAGGTATTTAAGAATGTTAAATTCGAGTTGTGGAATTGGTTATACTAAGTTGAATTATAAATCTGGATCAATATTAATTAAGTTTTCTTACATGTGATCGAACATCTACAATTCTTGGCAACTCCGAAAGGTATATTCCGTATTAAATTATGACAATGCAATAACTTATAGGAGGTAGTTCGTGTTGGAGCCGAATATACGTATCGACATAGATGCCAAGTCCTGGCACACGGCTTGTAGCACGACGTCATATACTTAGATGATATAATATCGTTGGGGACGAGGCAGGTCCCTCACCACAAAGCTATACTATGAATATATTAGCTGCTCGCACAATGGTATCAATGTACAAATCCATAATAGTTCTTGTTTTAGGTGGTAAAGTGATATGCAGCCTACCTATATTGGGAACACTGTTTTATCTATTCTTGCATTCAAGACCA
Source organism: Calephelis nemesis (assembly GCA_002245505.1). Lineage (NCBI taxonomy): Eukaryota > Metazoa > Arthropoda > Insecta > Lepidoptera > Riodinidae > Calephelis > Calephelis nemesis. The sequence goes on from NJDD01001033.1 coordinate 318,094, forward strand.
TTCAAGTGTCCTATGCTGGATTGTAAGGTATCTGGTAGAGTCGCATATGTTGCCTAAGATCCGGCTACAATTTCATCTTCCGCTCTATTGACTTATTTTTCCTGTATTCTTCTGAGTCTCCTGTGTACAAAAGACCATATTGTATGAGTCGAGCAAAGGTTAAATATAAATAGATCATTATTAACAAGAAGTCTGGTGGACCTTACCTATTCTTGCCACCATAATGACTTTCATGTTCCAGTCCAGGGTGTAGTGTAGCCGGTAGACTTGCATAATTGACCTGACTCCTCGGCCACAGAACACGCCTTCAAAATCTATGGGCCACTGTTATTTCTTACAAACTTACGCTCCTTAGCTCTTGCTAAGACAAGAGAACAGAAGAGACAGATTACAATTTATTATCTTTTTTTTTCAGTTTTTTCTCACACGTAGTCTACATTTTTCACCTTTTCTCAATTTCCACGACTATTTTATAACCAAATTTAACCGAACCTATCCAGGCGTTTCAAAAACTGACTCAAAAAATTTTGAAAGGGTTATAAATTTGTGTGTTTGTTTTGTAGTTTCAGGCCAATTACAGTAATTTTAAAAATGCAGAGGTAGAGAGAGTATGGTATGGTATGGTATATATCATGGCAGAGATAGGCAGAGGGCCATTAAAATTGAATCAATACCTGATTAGTAGGTTTCAAGATTTATTTAATAGTATGTTTATTTTGACATAAAAGGTTTAACAGCTTGCTAACAAGTCTTTGGTGATATTAACAATATTGTAAATATCTGTAATGACATCAAAGATATAGACTTTTTAACATCACAAGTTCTCCAAATTACCGACCAAAAAATTAGAGTTGGTTCTTGTAGTTATACTGCTTAATAGTCCGGTGAAGATGTAAAAACCTCGCGGTTAGCAACATATTAGCCATTTAAAAAAGTTATACTGCGCTCAAATTATTGTATGTTTAGATTTCAGCAGATATTATCACCGTCTGAAAATAGTTAAATTGAATTGAATATAACATATACTTTTACAAATATGCCACATGTATAATTAGTCAATTCATGCAGGAGCAAATATTAGTAGCACAGATGACTATCTCGGATATTATTAGATAAATATGCGATGTTAATATTAGACATGAATTTATATGTTGGACATGTACTACGCTTTTATTTAAAGGCTTAAATGAATGTTGGCAACTGTTAATTACAAAGCTCGTAAGATGTGAGCGTTTACTAACACCGTGACCGTGATTAGGTGGTATATTTGTCTACCTGCTGGTGGAGCCTCGCTCGGATCATGTCTTACTTTTTTATACCGCCATACGACCGTTGTAGTATTTGGGTCTGGACAGTAATTGGTCACTTTACTGGCGAGAATTGTTTCAGTAGGTTGGCAAAATACTACGCCACCTTTGGTTTTTATACTTGTTACATATAGTCTAATAAATTATATTTCACACGTCACGATTGGTTAATACGATTGACCGTCCGTTAGTCGAGGTACTAACGTACACCCGTAATTAGTAGTATATTAACACCGATCCACCGTCAAAAAAATACCGAAAATTCTTATGGTGCGTTGCCAATAAAAAGATTGAATCATTTGCTTTCTGCTTAAACAGGCTATTTTAAAAAGTTTTGTTAAAAAATACAAATTATCTTTAATAATACTCACTCTTTAAAGGAGCGTACTCATTCCTTAAAGGTCGACAACGCTTTTGTAATACTCCTTGTTTTGCACATATCCGTAGGCGGATATCCCATTTGCTCCTTTAACTCCTCTTGTATAAAAAAATGTAGAATAAAAAACAATTAGATTTGTACAGTTGCTAAATACGAATAGATTGTGACCCTTATACAGTTACATAGTAGTTTTTATATTTCTGTTATGTATTTATTTGTTACTACCGAAAACGTCTTCATCAAAGGTCACATTTGTCATCATTCATTGATCACCCTATCATTAAAACCAGAAGATACATGAAAGTGGCAGGCACTGACGTAATAACTCAATGTATGTGCAAGTCCTACTGTTACATGTAAATCCAAACTTAAATACATAGGTATCGCCCGCTTGTGGAATAATTTAGCTAGATGTAAAACTATGTACTTAAGCATTCAGTCAGGTTACGTGGTAGAGTCAGATATGAGTCAGGCTATATATGAACCTTTATTTTATCCCTGCCAACATACCTATTCCTCGCATCGTCAGCACTCGCAAATTGTTGTCTTTGAATACGAAGTCTAGTCAAAATACTCGAAACAAAAATTACGGAAGAGTCTTCTTGACAGTAACAACTCACCTTCTTTAAATAAAGAAGTTAATGATACATTGGCAATATTTGACTTGTATTTATCCAAATTGATCGTATTTTTTTCCAAACGTAGGTTTTGCACGTTATTGACCAGTTTGATTTACTGTCGCCATATTGCTACTGCTCGCCATCGTCGTGTTTCAGTTACGTAGGTTAGTGTATACTACTAACTAAATTGACTAACATAACTCCCAGTCTTCAAAATGGCGTACTAATAAAACTTAATATCTATAAGCCACATGAACACATTATGCAAAACTAATAAATATGAAACATAAAAGTAAGTATCTTCACGCCCATTACAAATATGCCCTGAACTGGTAGGCAGAAGCACAACCAGGACACCCACGATTAACCGAAGACACTAACTCCAACAATGTGATAGGTGGCATACCTATCGCCTCCGGGCATATATTCAATCCCGGGCAACGTTTTCTTTGTTAGAAAATTGAAAATACAAATCTCTTTATAATCTACTAGCAGTTACACGCAGCTTTGCTTGCGTAACTTGGCTTCTACTGCATTGATTTTGACGAAACAAAGCCTATGTTACTCGTGGATAATGTAGCTTTCGAGTGGTGAAAGAATTTTTAAAATCGGTCCAGTAGTTTTTGAGCCCATTCATTACAACCAAACAAATAAACAAAGAAAGTTTTCCTCTTTATAATATTAGTGTTGAAAACAGAACCCGGGACCTTAAGAAGTCAAATCGGACGTAAGATCTCTAGACCACAGAGGGAGAATAAATACGAAATATGTACTATATAAAAATCTTAATAAAATATAGTTACACAAAAGAAGATATACTATATCACGCGATGTTGCCTTGTACTATTCAACAGTTCCACTGGTGTGACGCAATACTGTAATATTCCCTCGCATTGTGCGGTTAACGAATGACCTTATTCTGATGGTTCATTGAAGTCATATCCATTATGCTGTTTTTAATTAATATCATCCATATACATGTTGCCATATTCTATTTTCCCAAGATACACTTCCGCGTGTTAGTTCGTGTCCTATAGAGAAGAGGCTTTCTGAACCTACTCACAAACAAAAAAAAAATTGTTGCATTCATTAAAATCTCCTGATATAAAATATAAATAAATAATAAATTATCCTTATCAAGTTACACAAATTACATCTAACTCCAAAAGTAAGCAAATTATATGCTTGTGTTATGTGTGTTAGTCAACGATTGTAATATATAGAAATACTTAGGTAAATAGATACCAGCATAAATATAATAAACTCCCAGACTCGGAAATGCAGACATGTAAATGTACATTACAAAAATGCTTGCCCCGTCGGGAATCGAACCTGAGCGTCGCGGCTGGTCGGTGATGTAAAAAATAGTACACCTGTAAAAAGGTAACCTTAGAGCTCTCTCTCCAAATGATCGCCTTTGTGGTCTAGCGGTCCAGGTATTGGACTTGACTTCATGAGGTCCCGGGTTCGATTCCCGACTGGTTAACAAGGAGTAAAAATGTAAGTTTTCTAATTTTCTAATAAAAAAAATGTTGCTCGGGATTGGATGTGTGCCCGGTTGGCAATAGGTTTGCCTTCTATCATATTGTGGGACTTAGTGTCTTTGTCTACTCAGGGTGCCCTGGTTGTTCCTCTGCCCACCTCTTCAGGGATATGGGCGTGAAGATACTCATTATAATGTGCCACTAAAAATTGTATCAGTAGAAATTCTATTTTACAATTGTAACCTTTGTAGGTATTGACGACAGTTGACGACCTACCCCCAAGAGACTAGCTCATAAAGCTCCACTCAATACCGATGTAATTTAATATCCAAGAGTGATTTCGCTCGAAGCTATAACAAAATATTGATATAAATAATTTTCAAACTTAAATTCTTATTTCTTGCCCTTTGAACTCGGTATCGGTGTCGGCAATCTGCGGGGCAATTTGAATAATCTGACTTTTAGCCATCAAAGGATTTTATTATGAACCAACAACAGCCGACGGTGTTTCCCGAAATCGCAATTTGAATTTTGCGGCGAGATTTAGTTATTCCAAATGCATAATTTACTTTTATTGTTGGGAATTAAACTTTTACGTGATGAACATCTGTAATAACTTGAAATATTCTTATGATAGAGAGCAGGTGCCTCTCCTGACGATAGTAGACAAACTTCGTCTAATAAACACCAAGACTACCACTACTACTAACTGCTACTACTACTACTCCTAACTTAATTTCGGTATCTTCACCTGTCAGTTTTCCCGCAGCACTGCCCTCAGCGTAGCAAGACAACAGTGAACACCACTTTCGTAGTAAGGATAGGTAAGGCATTGCTACCAATAGGAGCAGAAGCACAGGACGTTACCACCTAGCAAGTTGGGATATCCGAACTAACCTCACATGTATAAAATATTCCATCTCCGCCTCGTTGGTCGAGTGGCTAGCGTACTCGCCTAACTACATCGACCAACCGCGAGGCTCGGATTCGATTCCCGACGGGGGCAGGCATTTGTGTGAAGAACATTTAGATGTCTGCATTTCCGGGTCTGGGTGTTTATTAAATTTATTCTGGTATCTATTTAAGTATTTATATGTAATAGTATCTTTGACTAACACCCATAACACAAGCATATAATTTGCTTACTTTGGGGTTAGATTCAATTTGTGCGATTTGTCCAGGGGTATTTTATCTCTTTTTTTTTGGTTCATCGAAAAAAGATGGAGTATAGCAAAAACAAGTTTAGTTGGTACTCAGCAGAATTACAACAGAAACCAAACTTTCCGTTAGTATTAAACTATTAAATTAAACTAACGTCGCTGACTTAACAATTCTAAAGTTGTAAAACATGTCTTTGTAGCTTAAAGTTATATCAAAATAAAACAACCAAACTAATCTACAATAAACAACCGGGTCTCCAGATCGGTAATCCTCAGGGATGAGGTGAAGTTAAAACTTAGAAACAAAACGTCTTTAGAAATCACAGCTTTATTTCTGTTCATTTAATTTTAATAGATTTGTACCAAAAATGTTTGTATAATAACCTTCCATAATCACCACTATACGTACATTAAATAAATTAAAAAACATCAAATTAAAATAACAGAATAAATGTTACTACGATAATTCTGAATATTTAGCGGACAAGATTAAAGTATCTTCACGCCCGTATTCCCGAAGTTGTAGGAAGTGGCACAACCAGGACACGAACGATTAGCCGAAGAAACCAACTCCCACGAAGTGGTAGGTGGTAAGCCTATTGCTAACCGGATACATATCCAGTCCCGGGGAACTTTTTTTTATGTTATAGGAAGGCACACAAGCAGACGGATTTCCTGATGGTAAGAAATTCACGCCGCCTAGAGACACCAAAGGTGGTAATGGTGCGTTGCCAACCTAAGGTCAGGATGTTAGGCCTCGAGCAAAGGAAGTTAACCGGCTACCTGACTCTCCGAACCGGAACACGTCATGACGTTATGGCGGCAGGAATAGGTAAGGCGGTGGTACCAATCCGGTTGAGTCGCTGCGAAACTCTACCACCTAGTCAGATGTCACGGTGTTAGTGATGATAAGCCTATGCTCAATGCTATGGCAAGAAATGAAATATGGCAGATGGTCTATTCTGCAAAAGATCCCGGACCAACACTTTATCTTAATTTTTTATTATTTACCTTTATTAGAAAATAGAAAATACACAATTTTCTTAGATATGGTAAGAGGGCTGGGAATTATTGCTCCTCAAACCAACTTCTAAATCTTAACCTTAACTAATTGTGTAATGTGTTACTAATTTAAATCTAAATAAAATTATTTAATTTGCAAATTTTCCGCTAAAAAACCATCACCAATTACTTTTTTAGCGGAAAATTTGCAAATTAAATAATTTTATTTAGATTTAAGTATGGATTTCCGCAAAGTAACGCCTTCTTCTATCAATTTTGTTACTAATTTGTTTAAATAGATTAATAAAAAAGTCCCGCTATGCCTTTCGCCGGATCTTGTCAGGGTGTTGTGTATGTGGACCGCGTTCCGATCCGGTGATAGATTTTAGTATTGTATAGAAATGTCACAACAGCCTCACGTATGTTCTATGTTAAAGAAACGAATTTCTATTTCGAAAAATATCGAAACTCGGCCATTGAGATGATTCAGCAAAAGAGCTACTACCTGGTACCTAAGTTTTTTTCTATATTACATTTCACAGATATGTTATACACTGATTGAGAAACGACAAAATTCTGTTAAGCTGTGCATGCCGATGTGCAATTGTGAGGTATTGGGATAACGTCGGATGTTGCGCGCCGCATGACCGCATCCGGTGAGTGTTGCCGGTCACGTGACACACCAATCTTTTCATTGTTCAACCTCGCACTGGATGTGGAGAGCGGAAACAGAGCGAAATGTTTTAGGTGGGATTGGGGATCAAATTAAAATTTGTATTGATCTGAACTTCTTTTACACTGTTTTTAATCAACGTCAAGAAATCAAGAGTATCTGAATTCGACTGTAAGTTTTTTGTGTTTGTAATGGAACTACTTCACCAATTACTTTTTGTGATTATTTGAAATTCCTTAGGAAGGTCATTAAGAGATAGTCCCATAAAATTAAATCGGGTTATGACAAGCAGATAGTTTTGAAGTTATTCTTATTACCTATTATTATTATTATTACTGCCGCCGCTGACCGCTTGCCGTTGGCGTGCTCCAGTTCGGAGGACAAAGTAGCCGGTAAACTTACTTTTGTTCAAGGCCTGATATCCTGGCCTAAGGTTGGCAATGCAACAATAAAACCTCCGGTGTCTCTAGGCGCCGTGAATTTCACAGGAAACAGTCTGCTTGTTTGTTTTCCAATATAATAAAAAAAATTTTGATTACTCGGACGATTTAGTCAGGCATTTGTGTGATGTCTGAAATTTTCGGGTCTGGGTATTTATTAAATTTATTCTTGTATCTATTTAAGTATTTCTATACACCCTGACTTTTTAATCACCATCCAAATTTTAATATGTTGATCTTAAGTGAAGATAATTAAATACGTGTTTTTTCTTTTAGTATCCCTCAATACTGAATATTAAGATATGACATCGCAAAGTCGTCTACAAAATATTGATGTTTATGGGCAGCTCGCGCTCCGTACCTACGCGCTGAGTGGTCTGACATACTAGATAGCTACCTGCTAGATACCTATTTTTTTTTTCATAAATGGACTTATTTATAGATACTTTATGCCCAGAAAAAATTTGGATGGTGATAAAAAAATCTTGCTGCATACTAAAATCTTTGACTAGCACCTATATCATAAGCATAAAATTTGCTTACTTTTGGCTTAGATTTTGTTTGGGACCTTCATATTAAGAAGCTGGTAGATAAACAGGCTTCGTTAAGCAACAGGGGATAACAAAATTAAAATATATTTAAAAATAAAACGTTTTTCAATTTTCTAATAAAAACAACGATAACAACAAACATTCAATATGTGACAGGTTGGAGGTGGATTTGCCACTTATCACATTTTGGGACCAAATGTCTTTGGCTAGTCGTGGGTGCCCTGATTGTGCCTCTGCCTAATTCTTAGGGGATATGGCCTTGAATATACTTTTATTGTTTCTGATAAAATGTGCTATGGTGGTTCATAACAAGTAAACAAGCAAAGTTCCTAATATTAAGAAATACTAATAAATATGCAAGATGCGACTAACATGACGTCATCACCTGGTCAAACGTACACAAAATTCGGAGAGAAACTGGCGTGGTTTTAGTAGGTACGTCAAATACTACAAGTTTAATAAAATGTTAGATATCTGTATGTAACAAATAAACTGATATTGTTATATCTTCATGACATATCTTTTTGCACACTGTCCATATGTTGGTGTGCAAAACGCTGTCTTAATCATATAAAAATATTGATATTATAATGACTTTTGGTCATCTGATGTCTACGCAATAGCTGCTTTTGTTACCTAAGTATCTTCCAGCCCGTATCCTCAAACACAGAGGTAGGCAGACGCATACCCAGGATTTCCACGATTAATGTTTAGTCAGTTAATATATTTTTATTAGAAAATGGAAATTTTAGTTTGGCTTATATGGGAGTTGAACCATTAATAAGTAATTAAAGTAAGTATCTTCACGCCCATGGCACAACCAGGGTACCTAGGGTAGCTGAAAACCCCTAAGTCCCACAATGTGATAGGTGGCAAGCTTATCGTTAACTCAACAAATCCAATCCCGGGCAACGTTATTTTTGTTAGAAAATTGAAAATTTACATTTTCTAATTTTTTGTTGCCCGAACAGGGATCGAACCCGGGACCTCAAGTGGTCAAGTCCGACGCTATACCACTAGACCTTATAGGCGGAAGGTAACACATTACGTTAGCCTACCCTCCCATAAAAAAAGTCACTAACAAAAAGCAACTCGATAAATTGATAAACTCCTGTTGTTGTTGAAAGGCAAAGATTTGCCCTAGCGCACACTGTATAATCCATAATCATACATTTTAAACCCATTTAAAAAAGTAAAACAAATGAAGCAGAACAACTTTCGCAACGATTAGAAAATCGTAAAGTTAATTCGTAATCCTAAAGAAACAATTTTACGAACACACATTAAAGTGTGCGCGTACTAAGTTTACGGCAGTATAAGATTCTTTGCGTGTTTCGCAGGATCATAAAATTATACCGTTCGTAGCCTCGGCGAAATCATTATGACGTTAACTGTAAAATCAATACTCCTATAACTGAGAAGTTAAATATAGATTTCTATGAAAATTGCAAACGTTTAACATTGATTATTTCCACTGGGACACGTCCTCCCTTGTTTATCCGGATTTTCTGTGAAGATATATATCACAGGGCTTCCTAACAGCTCGAAAAAAGAAAGGTTAAATGGGTCTTTGTTAATGTGATCACTAGTAGTAGAGTGCCGTTAGATTTCTAGTTGCTATTTTTGTTAATGATGTATGGCAAGTTTGGCTCCGTCAAATAATGTTTTCTTTCTAGTGGAACTTGTCAGGATACGGATCCACCGCCTCAATTATTCCTGCCATCATAATAACAGTGTTATGTTCCGGTACCCTACTGTAGGTAGCTGGTAGAATTGTAAAAATGGCCAAACATCCTGGCCAGGAAAACAGGACAGCGACACACCTTTAATATCTAAGGTGTTAGAAAAGCCGAACGTTTGTTGGCTGACATATCAAAAACATAGTAAAGTGAAGTCGAATGCTTCTTGGCTAAAAAATAAGTCTTGAATAATTTAAACATAGTAAAACTACAAAAACTTCTTCGATTTCACTAGTATGCCAACGCTATTTTTCTCGATTTTCCTGGGATCCACTTTCCAGTCATCAGATCCATAGTTGATGGTCATGGGTCCACTTCTTTAAAATAAAAAAAATCATTTTACAAATGACGGAGAAATTGATTACGATTAATACGATTTGTTAAAAAATATCTACTTTTCTTTAAATACCGTAATTTGGTTAATTTTGAATACAGGAAAAAAGTCATATTTACACCCTTTTATCTAAATCGACTTTTTCTATGAATATTAGGTCTTTACATATTAAATTGGCATTTCGTTAGCTGACCCGATAGTTCTTGCCCTGTCTTAGCCTTAAATACCTAATTCTAAAATGTTCTAACATTCAGCAAAATTTTTTTTCATAAGTACGTAAGAATCTTCCCGTGACAAAAATTAACACAACAAGAAATTAGGGAAATCGTTTTATCAGTTCATGAGTAAAGCGATAACCAAGGGAATAGAAACTTCATTTTATATGTCACTAGCCGACCCGGCGAACTTTTTTATTTTTTTTTATTTTTCCCTGCAGTTCCTTAAATTTCTATACAATATCTTGTTTCATCAAAACTGCATTAAAACAAAAATGTAAAGCTTACAAATAGTTTTGTTACAAAATATTATTTAGCTGGATGATCAAGTTAATAAAAACAAAAGGTCCTGTTTATTTTTTTTATGGTCAACAAAAGGAATCATTTTAAAACCGCATACGGGGGACCTTTGAAATCACATCAATCACAAAATTTCAGAGTCTTCCTTTCAATACAATCCATGTTTCACACATTGCAGGTTTCATTCAGTCACGTTGTGTTTTGTCCTTACAATCAAATCCAACTTGCTCTTATTTCAAAGAACCTTTACATATTGCCAGTATTAGTTAGAACTAAACTTTCTTTTGAAGACAGTCTTGTTGGAAGAAGGGGTAGCGCACACTTTTAACACTACCAACCTGCCGGGAGGCGCGGGTTTGATTCGTGGCGTATGTGCAATAATCTGTGTTACTGGGTCTGGGTGATTATTAAATTAATTCCACTGGCTCCTTAAGATGAAAGATTGACAAAGCAGATATATAATGCGAATGTGGTATCAAGAGTCTCCGAAATGGAATGTAAATGAAATGTCTCCGTGTTTGTATGAAAAGGGTAAATAATGTGGAGGAAGCAAGGCTAGTCTGTCAGGACCGTGAGGTTTCACACTTGGTGTGAAGATATGTTTTCTTGTTTGTCTCTTTAAGGACTTATGTATAATTAAAGTTACTGGAATTGACGATATTGATCGCTATTACGACCGAGATCTTAGTCAACGTCTACAAGTCTGCCCTTGAACACAAAACACGTCAAAGGTGTTACGAATGTTACGAATGTTATGATGGTAGGAATAATAAAAGCGAATGTACCAAACTGGACGAGCTGCTGCACAGCCACTCTACCAGATAGGAACTTGATCGTATTGTCTACAATTTATTTTGCTAGTTGTTTTTTGTTTAGTTGTAGGTGTTTTGTGTTAGTTTATACGGAGTTGGAGTCAAGACACTCCGAAACCGGAGTGTTTGTATGAAAAGGGTAATGAATATGTGGGAGCCATTTAGGTCTGCCAGGATCGGGAGATTTGGCACTAGATAATCTCTGTCTATCTCGATAGGAACTTCTCGTAAAGATGTGTTTGTATGTTTGTAAATAAATAGCTTCCAGATATCTTCCATATCTACATTTAAATTAAGGTCACAATAATCTTTGTACATCTCCGCGTGAATAAACTAAATTTGAATTTAATTTAAATGTATGTGCCAATATCACAGTCTTCTATAATCCTATGTGGTCTAGCGGTCCAGGTGTTGGACTTAACTTCATAAGATTCCGGGTTCTATTCCCGGATCGGGAAACAAACAGGATACCTATTTGGTTTTTCCAATTTTATAATAAAAAAATGTTGCTTGGGATTGGATATTAGCCCGGTTGGCGATAGGCTTGCCACCAGTCACATTATGGGACTTAGTGTCTTCGACTAGTCGTGGGTGCCCTGGTTGTGCCTCTGCCTATCTCTTCGGGGATATGTTTAGGTGGAGTAATTTTTTTTTAATATTAAAATACACTATTATGTAGAAAAGTACAAGTGTTTTATGTCAATGGTAATCAGCAATAACATTATTATAAATTTATATTTTATATTCTATTGTGTTTGTGTTTATTGCCACTTACTGGTAACAATAAGCCTTGGCTTATGTTGAAATGATAATTGTTTTTTATTTATATGTAAATGTATATTTAAAAGCATTATTTAACCGTTACCTACACATAGCCATAGAATAGGTTATAGTACTAACGTACAATAATATACAAATGTGCGTGTGAAAAGTTACGAAGGCAAGCAAAATTAAGTCATATGACAGCAAATAAAAGCTTATATTGTAATGAGAGTTTTAAGAATAATAATCTACGATATAAACGGTTGTCAACTTCGTTTCAGTTCACTTTATTATTTTGGTAATTTTTATGATGCTGAATGGCAATCAAGTATATAACTTTCTTAATATCAAGAATAAGGGTAAGAACGCAGAAATGGCACAGGCAAGTGTTACCTAAAAGGTAGGTGCAGTTATTTTAATTGCACTAAGTAAAATCAGTTATATTCAATAAATTATTTTTAATTTAAAAAAATAATGCGCAAGTACCGGTTCATAGGAATATGTAGCTTAACTTACTTTTGCTCGAGGCCTAACAATACGACCTCAGATTGCCTGAGCCATTGCCACCTTTGGTGTCTTCAGGTGGCGTGAATTTCTTACCATCAAAAATTCGTCTGCTTGTTTGCCTTCCAATATCATTAAAATAATAAAAAATATATTGTATGCATATTTGAATTATTAATTATATAAATAGGATAAAATAACGAATTGATTATTTTTAAAGGACATGATTTTTTTAAATGTAAAAATGTATGAATCCAATTTATTATTAAATATGTGTAATATTGTACACACGTATGAGGCAAAACATGTTTAAAAACATGTGATTGTAACAGAGAAGAAGTTTCACTTCAAAATAAAACTTTATATATCGAGCTTTGCGCGAGGTGCAAGCATCTCATTATACAGGCCGGTGAAACAAAAATCAGGAAGAACGCAGTATGAAATTCAGCGATAACATACAGCATTTTTTTGTAGAGCATAACTAGATGTTAAAGAACGTAACATCGAAATGTGAAGGCAAATTTCTATCATACGTCGATTAAGAAGTTTTACTTCAAAAACAATTTTCTATCTGAAACACTGTGCTGTCGAGGTGCTCCTATTATGCCCAAGTCTAACTCTGATGGTGGGATGGAAAATCAAGGAAAATAATGAATTTTTCGTTTTGTTTGCTAAAAATCACACTAAAGTTATAAATTTTATTTCAATGATGTACTTGAATTGGACATTTCGTTTTAAACTCTATAAATAAAGAAGGGGGTTCTTAATTCAGATCGTACTTGACTGTTAGATATCTATTCAACAATGTTCATTTCACGAGAGGAAGCTTGTAGCGAAACTGAGTGGCTGACACACCGAGGTGGGCTAATGACTCCGCAGAGGTCGGCCATTGTTTTGGTAAACAATGCCGCGGTTGGCACGTCAATCTCTCCAGCCACTCGCTCCACTGGGTGACGTACCTACCATCCCTTTCTTAGGTCATTTGTTTATTACATAATTCAAATGCAATAAAACTGCACAAAATCCACATACATACATACATATCTTCACGCCAAGTCCCTTACGGTGTAGGCAGAGAGTATCGAGTGCCACACCTCACGATCCTGACAAACCTGTCTTGCTTCCTCCACATTCATTACCCTTTTCATACAAACACGCCGGTTTTGGAGCCTCTTCACACCACCCTCGGATAATATCCGATTGATCTGATCAAATCAAATTTAATGAAATCAAAACACAAATGCACAAAATCGATTTCAATTTTGTCATCTAGTCGTTTAAGTATTTTTTTTATCAGCACCACCCTTCAGACGTGTGCTTATACTGGCAAAATCCATACATAATTGGCAAAGACGCAAGACAAATAATAAAAGATGGATTGAGTACGTCCTCTTTTTTAAAGTCCATTTAAAGTTAAGTAACGTTAGAGTAAACACCCATTCATTATTCCTCACTGCTTACTACCGAAAGCGAAATCACTCTCTTTTTCACTCACCAACACGGATTGAGCATTGGTTCTAAAAATGATTTTGATTTTTTTTGTTAATAAAAAATCATATCCATTTTCCTTGGTCATCACACCACGTCTGAATGGACGGAAAGATTTCTATCTATCTGGACGTCTGTCGACTTACGGCCAATATTAATAATCAATCCTAATCCAAAACTCGCTGTCCAAGATTGATATTTTGATCCATTTTATATTATCGCTTGCCAATAACATATCTGTGGACTGGATAAGTATGGCAATTAGGTATGGGATAGGCCGGCGGATACACAGCAATCTAGATTGCTTGAAATCCATTATATTGAGATACATTATCAACATTGGCCGTTAGATAGTCACAAACATCTTAAATCAATCGTTGGTACTTCAAAAACAGCACACATCCATGTCTTCAAGCCTAGTCCCCGACGGAGTAGGTAGAGAATAGCGAGTTCTGAATGACACGATCTTCACACATCTGCGTGCTTGCCACTTTTATTAACCTTTTCATACAAACACTTGGATTTTTGGCACCACCCTTGGATAACACCCGTGCGCTTTGATCGTGGAATGTCAACCTAGGTCTCCCCGTGTACCTACATTCATCCACATTCGTATTTTATATCTTTCTGAAATTGCAAATTAAAGACAGCAGATATTTTTTCAAATCTATAATATAAAAATGAATCGCTAAATGTGTTGGTAAGCGCATAACTTCCGAATGACTGAACCGATTTGGCTTATTATTTTTTTATTGTGTTAGTTATTATCAGGAGAAGGTTCTTATGAAGAGAAATATAGGGAAAGTTGCAGGGGAAATGGGTAAAATGATACTTCATTATTTCCCAGACTGAACAGGTGGAACGAAGTTCGCCGGAACAGCTAGTAGTACTAATAGTTTTCAACGATACATCTTCTAAAATGCTTTTGTTAAATAAAGATGGAGGGTTTGCAAAAATCATTATCGATAAATATTGCTATTGCTTTCGATTTTTCCCTTTTATATTACATACCATGTTAATTAAATCATTATGTACTGGGAATTTACGACTTGTAGTTACCAATATCTTTAATGCAGATTCGGCCTAGATTAGTCTGGATATTGCAGTATTTACGCTGTATAATTTGATTAGCCTCGTCACTTATAGAACGTAGTTTACGTAACGGTAACGTCACTTAGCGTAACTTGTAACGCAGTTTAACGTAAACAGCAGTAATCAAATAGTACTTTAAAATGTTTGTATATAAGTAGTCTTAAATACATATCTTCACAAGTCCGTTGCTTGATGAATACAGAGTATCGAGTGTAAGTGCCAGGATTCCCTGCTTAGCTTGCTTCACATTCATTACGCTCTTCTTACAAATACGCCGCTTTCTGAGACTTTTTATACAACATTCGAATAAAAACTTAGGTCTCATCAGGTACTCAGATATCTGCTTTTTCAATCTGTCATTTGTCATTATTTCCACATAACTGACCAACGGAGAACGTCTGTCTATATTTTAGTTTTCATGGCCGGCATGTGGTGAAATTACATTTACATGATTAAAAGAATCATTTGTACTTGTTATATACTATAGTTTAATATGACTGTTAATTAACAACTACCAGTTTTGTTGATTAAAGAAATGGACTGCCAGATAAAGAGTGGAAGTAATTTTTTTTCAATCATATCGTAACTTTTAGACTTCTCAAATAATAGTTTGCGATTTTTTACACGTTATGTTATATATAATTCAACCGGTTTCACTTTTTGTCAAACCTAAAAAAATAATTTAAATATATTATTTGCTTTTGTAACAATGAGACCCAAGAAAGAGTGGGATTGAAAGAAAATTTTAGTGTTAAAAAAAAGTACGCGCCGCTGATTCGGTCTTGTGGAAAGAATGAGAGACGAAAAATTGACAAAGCAGATATACAATGCGAATATGATTAGAAATAGTTACCCAGAGACCTAAGTTGACATTCCACGACCAAATCGCTCGGATATTATTCGAAGGTGGTCTGAAAAATCTCCGAAACCGGCGTGTTTGTATAAGAAGTGTAACCAATGTGAAAGAAACCAGGCAGATCTGCAAGGATCGTGAGTTTGTTTATGATATTGGAGTTGGTAATAAATTCATGCCGCCTAGAGACACCAAAGGTGATAATGGTGCGTTTTCAACATGAACCGGGATGTTAGACCTCGAGCAAAAGTAAATGTACCGGCTGCCTTATCCTCCGAACCGGAAAACGTCAACGGCAACTGCTGACGTTATGGCGACAGGAAAAGATAATCTAATAAAAAAAAATGGTATCAATCCGGGTGAGTCGCTGCCAAAATCTACCACTTCGTCAGATGTCACGGTGTTAGTGACGATTTGGCACTCGATACTCTCTGCTTACCCGTAAAGGACTAGGCATGAAGATATGTTTGTATGTTTATTTAGTTACAAAGCCTATATGACGTTAAGCTGTTAAAATTAAAACAGCTTAAACATAAAGTTTGAAATGAAGAGTTTTGTGGAAAGTAGAAGTAGGTACCAGTTTTATTTGGAAATTGTGTACATAATACATATGCAATGGGATTTCACTAAAAGTGGCGTCGATGAAGAACATCAATTTTTTGTACATTTTAGTTTAATTTAGAGTAAAGGATATTTAAAATCGTTCACATATAATCAAATATTCAAACATCGAATTCGAATTAGAAAATGTTGCAAGTTACAAAATAATCTTAAATTAATGTTAATGTAGCCAACGGTGGTTTTCGTTTAGAACTATATATATAACATATTTCAAGTAATGTTACTTGTTTACAAAAACATCTTCACGTCCGTATCCTCGAAGCAGCCTCGAAAAAGAAGAGGTACAACCGGGGTACTTACAGCTAGCCGAAGATATTAAGGTCCATAATGTTTTAGGTGACAAAATTATTGACAACCGGCACACAATCAATACCGAGTAAAAAAAAGTTCAGCACAAATCTGTAGTTACGAGTGTATAGGTAAAAGTTCATACATGATGCAACTAAAAATTTACGGTTTTCGTAAATTTTTCAATTGTCTGAGCTAACAAACGCTGTTTTATACCAAATTTCTAGAATCTGATAGGTTTGGGGTAGGTTTTGATTCCCTTGCGAATGCCAAACATTTTTGGAGATTAGCGACGTAATCAGCTGTATCTTTTGATTGCATTGGCTGAGAAGTTTTTTTTTCACAGTTTGAAACGACAGTAGACTTGAGTATGCAACATAAATTTCAGCTTAATATCTTAACGCGTTTCTGAAAAAAGCGTCTTGACAGATGAACGGACAGGCATCAAAGTGATTCCGTAAGGGTTCCGATTGTCAAGGTATGGAAACCTAAAAATGAAAATTCTCTTTTTTTGTTCCCGATCTAGAAATCGAACTCAGGGCATCATGAAGTCAAATCCAACTCCGAAGCGTTAGAGTACAACTCGAAATTTCTTATTAATTTTTGCTAGTTCACATATTTAGAAGAAAATCAACATTAAAGCCAGTTTTGTAATTTCACAATCTATTTGCCTTTTAAAATGCTGGTTGGTATTAATGAAAAAAAAGAAAAATAATTAATGTTTGTTACGTGGGACGGCGAGGGTGTTTGGGCGGGAAAAAATAACTGGAATCGCGGATAATTAATGGCTTCATTTATGTTTCTGCTCTTGAGAGCCTTGATTGTGCTGACCGCTTTTTTTATTCATGGGCCGCTTTTTACGTTCAAATTGTTATTGTTCTAAAATTAAATTGAAATAAGTTCGCGAATCTTCACCAACTCAATATTGGACGGGGCAAGTTGAATTGAGTTTTTCGAAGTTTAAAATTTCTAGGTTTAAATAGCCTTTTGTTTATTCCCTAGCGTTCATTTTTAAAGAAATCGAAGAGTACGTATTCTTTAAACACCTTTAACCTGCGGCTTTGTTCACTTAATGATAACTTATTAAGCTTACTTTCATCAAAGCTTCACATTTATAACCGATTTTGAAAAAAAGTGCCCAACCTAATTTTATTAATTTGGTAAAATTAATTTTAAATTCGAAAAAGAAGGAAAGGAAAATTTTAAAACGTTTCTATCGCCGGTTCTTAATGAGTGGATGCGTTTTCGTTTTTATATTTATAAAAACGCGGAACAAGCATTAATTGGTCTATATGAAATTAACATTTACCTATTCTTAAGATTTAAGTTTATATTATTGACGATTTTTTTTATAACATTGGAAGGCAAACAAGCAGACGGATTTTCTGATGGTAAGAAATTCCTGCCGCCTAGAGACACGAAAGGTGGTAATGGTGCTTTGCCAACCAGAGGCCGGGATGTTAGGCCTCGAGCAAAAGTAAGTTAACCGGCTACCTTACCCTCCGAACCGGAACACGTCATTACGTTATGGCGGCAGGAATAGGTAAGGCGGTGGTACCAATCCGGTTGAGTCGCTGCGAAACTCTACCACCTAGTCAGATGTCACGGTGTTAGTGACGGTAATCCTATACTCGCCTTTTACGAGCTGCCTGGCAGGAAGGCAGATGGTCTATTCTACAAAGGAGCCCGGACCAACACAACCAACCAACAAATAGGCGTAAGTACCTGTGACCTGTGTCTTCGAGTATATTAACATATGACCAATTACAGTAAAGCGAGAAAATTCGCTAATATGTTAATATCTGAAGGCCCCGCCACAAAATTACAATGCTAAAAAACAAAACCGTCTCGTCTTATTAAATTTGAGCCAAATATGTCAAAACATCATGAGCCTACATTATAACGCAATAAATCATTGCTAAAGAGACGTTTACCCACAAAATGCCTTGTATTTTTGCTGGAAGTAATCCCGGAAGATCATTTTAGTTCCAATATTGTGTCAACTCACATTATAAATACAGTATTTTTATGTTATTAGGTAGCGAACACACAGGTGGCTCTCATGATGATTGCAGACAACCGTCTCCAATATATACCTGAATATGTTACTGGCGAGACCTTATCTTGCAACTGGGTTTTTAGGTCATTCGTTCAAGACAGTGGCGAGCACTGACTTCGTACCGGCGGTAATAGTTATTTCTGTGATACAATCCTGACAAATATACCTTCAGTGCTCTTATTGTGTTATGTTTCATTTTTAACCACGTTAAAATTTATCCCAAGTGCAAGTACAGGAAGTGGGGTAAAACTAAAATATCCTAAGATAAATTAAAGATACAGTCATTAAAAAAAATTATGTGTCTTGCAAAAAATGAATTTATTTAAAAGCATTACAAAATAATTGTATAGCTATGGAATATAACTAGCGCCAAGAAAGAAATTAAGAATTTTAAAGTTTTTAAAAATTTTCAGATTGTATGGAAGATTACAGGTTATAATAGTAAATTAAAAATATGTATAAAGACATATCATAAATCCACAAAAAAAATAAAGCAAAATAAGCATTACAAACTTTTTTAAATAACACTCGCACTTTTCAAAACATGTATAATGTTCTTTAAACATTTTTAAAGGCAACAATTTATTCTAAATCCTTTACGAAACTATTTAGATCCAATTGTACATAACTGACAAATGGCGTAAAATATAAAAAATGTTGCCGAAAATTTATAACCGCTTTTTTGAATTCTTTCAGGCTTCAGTGTGTCATCGAAAGAATGGTACATAAAGAACATCAATGAGTGTACATCAGTGTATGTCAAATATTGTGAATATGAATATAATGTGAATGTATCCATATCCAGTATGCAGGATACCTACACCCGTACCTATACCTAGGTTGACATTCTGCCACCAAACCCCTTAGGTATTATCCGAGATTGGTGTCAAGAGTCCACACAAATGCTGCACAAGTATCGTTATGCTTGACATTCTACTCTCCTTACCTGGTAAGGGCTAAGCATGAAAAATATGTGACCAATGAATCTTGTGAAAGGCCTAATAATTTGTTGTAACCCAAGGGTTTTGCTTTTACCAACTTACATACAGTTATGCAGATTTGTGTCTGGATTGAGATAAGTATTGTTATTCTCGACACGAGCGCTGGGACGCGTCCCGATTACGTCTTGTCCTCGCAGCCGTGACCCCATGAACTCGCTTGGAAAATGTCACCGGGACAACGATTTACTCTGTGCTTTCGGTACCTGCGATTTTTTATAAGTGGTACAAGATAACCGTCGCATGCAAACACCGAAAATATTACAGGTTTTTTTTAATGATATTGGAAGGCAAACAAACAGGCGGATTTAATGATGGAAAGAAATTCACGACTCCTAGAGACACCAAAGGTAATGGTGCGTTGCCAACCTGATGCCGGGATGTTAGACCTTGAGCAAAATTAAGTTTACTGGCTACCTTACTCTCCGAACCGGAACACGTCATGACGTTATGGCGTTAGGAATAGGTGAGGCGGTAGTACCAATCTGAACGAGTCGCTGCCAAATTCTACCAGCTAGTCAGATGTCATGGTGTTAGTGACGGCGAGCCTATGCTCACCTTTTACGAGCTGCCTGGCAAGGAAGGCAGATGATCTATACTACAAAGGAGCCTGGATCTTTGCTGGGACATCAATATAATTTAGATTTAATTGAAATTTGACTAAATGTAATAGTATTTAATTGAAATGGGTGTATTTGTTTAAACTTTATTTATGTACAATAACATAAATAAGAGCAGGCTAGTTGGAGTATTGCTAATTCTTTGAATTTACAATGTCTGCGTACATACGTGAGATAGTGAAACTGATTGCTGCAAATTTTAAATTTTGTTTCTTAAATTTACGTACTTTTTCCTAAATAATATTTGCACACCACTAGGCAAGGAGTAGTCGTTCTTTTGTAATGTAATCTTTAAGACCTATGACTGTACCTACTTCTACAAATAAATAAATAAATTGAATTGGGGACAGGAATAGGTAAGGCGACTTAGGTATCACTTTATTATAAGTGGCTGCGATGGAGTTGTCATACCCCTCCGCAAAAGTACTGTTCGTAAACAATAGGTCAATGACCGCGCAAACAATAATAACTTCAAAGGTGTGAGCTTTCACAGTATTAGAAGCCTTAGAAGTAACAAGCTTCGAGAATAAAAATGCAATACTAAAATAACAATGACTTACGGAAGACATACAACTAAGTAGAGCTTTTATGGAAGTTTATGTGCGAACTTTGTTGAAGTTTGCGTAATTATTTGCTGTTCTTTACTATGCTATTATTGTTAATTATCATACTACTTGTTGCTATACTACCATTACAAAGTACCAAGTCGCTCTTGGCATTTATCATTTCCATCGTCGGCCTTTGGTAAAACTTTACAAAATTGTTATGCTAATGTAAAGCAAACAAGCACACGAATTACCTGATTTTAAGAAATTTACGTCGCCTAACGACACCAAAGGTGATAATGAAGCGTTGTCAACCTGAGACCGGGATCTTAGGCGTAGCGCAAAATTAAGTTTACCGGCTACATTACCCTCCGAACCAGAACACATCAACGGCAAGCATTGACGTCATGGCGGCAGGAATAGGTACGGCGGTAGTACTAATTGGGATGAGTCGCTGCGAACCTCTAGTTAGATGTCACGGTGCTAGTGACAGTAAAACTATGCTCACATTTTACGAACTGCCTGGCAGGAAGGCAGATGGTCTATTCTACAGAAAAGCCCGGACCAACACGGGATATTCATATTTTAAAACTACTCAAGAAAAGAGGAGGAGATCAATTCGAGTAGATGCTTATTTTTTGTACGTTTATTACGTTATTTCTCGGCCAAGGATGAACCGATTTCGACGATTCTTTTCTGAGAAGGTATCACGATCCGACTTTTTACTTATGAGTTATACTTTACAGTGCATAAATTTTCGTTTATGGTGATGATATCATTATTGAGGATGTGATTGAATGGGATGATTTACTATTCGTGGGATGTTAATAAAATTTATGCGGAACCATCTCGGAATCTTTTGAAAAAAATAATGAGTAAATCATAACGCAGTAGGTACGTACTGAAATAATTTGAGTAAAATTTTTTTTGAGTTTTACTGAGCTTAGTTACAAACTAAAAAAAAGTAGTGTTCCATGTATACAATATAGTCAATCGGTTTTACTTTTAACATCATCATCAGGGTTGAAATTAATAACTAAATTTTAAGTTTTAGTTTGTTTTGTAGCCTTGATGATGCTGTAGAAAGTGAAGCCGGTATACCACTCAATGGTAAAAAAATTTAAGTGGTACCAGTCTTCGGAGAGATCTTTTCCTCCTAACTTTAGTCTGTACGTATGTCAGGGTAAAAAATCCCAAAATTCATTCATGATAAAAGTTTCTTACAAATTTTTAAAAGTAAAGTATAAAGTATCTTCACGCCCATATCCCCGAAGAGGTAGGCAGAGGCACAACCAGGGCACCCACGACTAGCCGAAGACATTAGGCCCCACAGTGTGATAGGTGGCAAGTCTATCGCCAACCGGGCACATATCTAATCCCGAGCAACGTTTTTTTTATTAGAAAATAGGAAAAACCCAATTTTTCTTTTTTTGTTGCCCGACCCATGAATCGAACCCGAGACCTCATGCAGTCAAGTCCGACAACTGAACCGCTAGACCACAAAGGGGATTTACGTTTAAAATATAAAAAAAAAGAAGTCGTATTGCTAGTATGCAAATAACAATAAATACAGTAGATACGTAGTTATAAAAGTAAACATATAGAATTAACGGTGTGAACTTGGTTAGTTCGTTTTTTTAGGTGGGTTTTTGTCTGTTTCTTTTGTGAATTTTTTTTAAGATGCATGAATGCGATTCAATTATATGAGCTGATTCAATTATATGATGATTCAATTATATGAGCTGGTTTTTGAATTTTCCACTATAAAAAAATAATTCATGCAAGTCAATGAGTATTGTTTTATAAACACACTTTTATTACAAAAAAGTGTGTTATTAAAATATACTATATGAACGCAAATAAATAATAATCCAGGATGTTATGGGTGCATTGCCAAACTGACGTTAGGATGGTAAACTTCTTGGGTAAGTCGGTTTTACGCCAACCTTGCTCAATTAACCAGAACACGACAACAGCAACTAATTGATTATAGCGGTAGAAAATGGCTTTTATATGATACTCATATGTGGGTGCCATTAGTGGGCGATGGGGTTTTCAAACCCCATAACCCCATAGGATTTCCATAAGTACATACTAATGAGTTATTTTTATAGTTCGCAAACCAATCATTTGCACTTAATAATAGTTTTTTTTTTCTGATTTTAATTTATAAATCAGTTCTCCTGAAAAAAAAGCGTCCATTTGTATGATACTTCAAAATTTATTTGATTGCAGATTCATATTTGAATAAAATTTTTAAACTTGCATCGATTCTAATCTTGACATTTGTCTATATTTCTATAGACATTTTAAGAGCCTTACCTATTTAAAATAGTTGGTAATAGGTCCGTCCTTAATTAGAATAGGCACAGAGAGAAAGCGAGGCTTCTTTTCTGGTTTAATAAGGGGACCATAGTGCTATCTCTCACCCACCAACCAAGCCCCGCCTACCGGGCGGTAGAAATCAATAACCTACTTCAGAAGAGTTTTCGGTGTCCTACCATGCTAACGTCTACAGGTCTATGCTTTTTGTTTCGTAGATATTAAACTGGAAACAAAACTTTTATTGAGTAGAATTTTTAAGTTTTATGAGAGATAGCGGACGATTTTCCTGATTGTAAGAAACAATCGTCGCTTAAAGATACCGCAGTTTTTCTAGTCTATCCTTTACTATAGCCTCGGCGTAAACTAGACAGGAACAGGTAAAGCGGTGATACCAATACGTGCAAGCTGGTAAAGGTTAGCTGACATGGCACAAGATCCAGGCAATGACAATAATGCATCATTAAGATCTATGGTGCTTACATTCGAAGCTGTCGTCAGGATAACCGCCTAATTACTCTTTTATTTTTGGAGTAGGTAAGGCGGTGGTACCAATCCGTGCGAGTCACTGCTAAACTCCACCACCTAGTCAGATGTCACGGTGTTGGTGATGGTAGTCCTTTGCTCGCCATTTACGAGCGCCTTGGCTAAGAAGGCAGATGGTCTATTCTACAAAGGAGCTCGGACCAACACGGGCTAAATTATAACACTAGCAAAAAAATTGGTGAAGGATTTTTTCAAGGTTATTTTTTTACGACATAGGCAAAGTCGCGGGTGTAAGCTAATAAAAAAGGATATTGCTTAAAAGAATAAAGTAGTTTGCTACCTGTCAAAATAAAGCTAGGCTTAACCTGGAAGTTTGCCAAACAAATCTGGCAAATACTGATATAACTTAAAGTTCAGATTTGATTTATAATTTTCCTATTCTTTTGATAAAGTTTAAACTCGTGTTTACGTCTATTGTATCTATCCCGTATTTTTCACGTGTATGTCGCAGTCCGTCTATCTATATCTACAGAAGTCCGTTCTTTTGTCACTAACACAGTTACTAAGACTTTTTTATGACAAGAAATTGAACAAACAGACGCTTTTCCTGATGGTATCAAACAACCATGACCTATAGAAACTAAAGGGTATGGCCTAGCTGCTTCCGTCATGTGGAAAGAATGGTAAATGAGACATTGACAAAGCAGATATGCAATGCGAATGTGGACGAATGTAAACACCCAGGGAGACCTAGGTTCACATTCCATAATCAAATTGCAAGGATATTATCCGAAGGAATTTTTGACACAAAAGTTTCCGATACCGGCGAGTTTGTATGAAAAGGGTAATAAATGTGAGGGAAGCTAGCCAGACTGGCAAGGATCGTGAGATTTTTTTTTATGTTATAGGAGGGCAAACAAGCAGGCGGATTTCCGGATGTTAAGAAATTCACGCCGCCTAGAGACACCAAAGATGGTAATGGTGCGTTGCCAACCTGAGGTCAGGATTTTAGGCCTCGAGCCGGTATACTTGCCGGCTATCTTACCCTCCGAACCGGAACACGTCATGACGTTATGGCGGCAGGAATAGATAAGGCGGTAGTACCAATCCGGGCGAGTCGCTGCGAAACTCTACCACCTAGTCAGATGTCACGGTGTTAGTGATGATAAGCCTATGCTCGCCTTTTACGAGCTGCCTGGCAAGAAAGGCAGATGGTCTTTTCTGCAAAGGAGCAGGGATATTTGGTATTTGATATTCTCCACCTAACCCTTAAAGGACACGGCGTGGAGATAAGTTATTCAGATGATATAGGTACGTAGCTGTCCTGTGGTCGGGGTGTTTCTGCACACCACTCTACCACCAGTGGTCTTATTGCTGATGACCCGTGTAATCCATGCTTGCCTGTTGCAAATCGCCTGCCAGGGAGGCAGATGGTCCATTCTACACAGATGATCCGGAAAAAAGAAGGGAAGAATTAAGGCGAGTCGATTAGAACTGGATTAGAACTAATTACCGCCTCGTTAGTCGAGTGGCTAGCGTACTCGCCAAACTACATCGACAAACCGCGAGGCTCGGGTGCGATTCCCGACGGGGGCAGGCATTTGTGTGATGAACATTTAGATGTCTGCATTTCCGGGTCTGGGTGTTTATTAATTTTTTTCTGGTATCTATTTAAGTATTTATATGTAATAGTATCGTTGACTAACACCCATAACACAAGCATATAATTTGCTTACTTTGGGGTTAGATTCAATTTGTGTGATTTGTCCAGGGGTATTTATTTATTTATTATTACCAGTGTTAAGTTGATATTAATAGTCTGTGTTACAATTATATAAAGACTTTAATGCCAGTTTTAACTTCAGAGCATTTCAGCCGGCATGTATTCTCATTTTCTCTTACACAAACTATACAATAGCATATTTAAAAAAAGATCGTGTGTTTTAAGTAATATTAGACAGATATTCTTAAATTATATGAATAAAAATAAATGTATTATTATTACCTGTACAATCATTACATAAAGTTGAACTTATCATTATACAATTAGACAATATACCTTAAATTAACTCTAGCTCTGTTCTCCCATATAATCCTATTTAATATGTAATTATGAGAGATAGTTTAAACACAGCAAATCTGCAAAAACCCCTTTTTATTTAAATAGTGTTTTTGATAAGTAAATAATGTGACATTAAAATTTTCAATTTCTCCCGACAAAAGTTATTCGTAACAAACAATCTAGCTTTGTTCACGGCCAATATTAATAAGCAATCATAATCCAAAACTCGCTGTCCAAGATTGTGATTTTGGTCCATTTTTATGTTATCGCTTGCCAATAACATATCTGTGCACTGCATAAATATGGCAATTAGGTATGGGATAAACCGGCGGATACGCAGCTATCTAGATTGCTTGAAATCCATTAGATTGAGATACATTATTAATATTGGCCGTAAATCCCTATCAAAATCGGTCCATTTGTTTAGAAGTATACAGCCACAGACAGACTCAAACACGCACAAACAGACACTTCAAATTAGTACCAGCCCTTTTTTCATGAGGCAATATGTTTTAAAAAAAAGCGATTAACCGATTGCCTTGAAATTGATTTTGCCCACATTTGAAACAATATGAACTTTACAAGTAAATAGTCATCAAAACCCATACATTATCTACTGTATGATAAAGTCTCTAAAAAATAAAGATAATAAAAAAAACTCATTCAAGATTTGCGAAGTAATCCTTATATGAAAGTTCATTGAAAATACTTGGATTATTGCTTATCACCAAAATGGATTGGTTCAAAATATGTTTTTGTTTTTTTTTTGGTAGCTTGAAACCGTTATTTAACCAAGATTTGGTCATCGTAAATTCAAAGGTACGTGTGATGGAATGCGAGTATCTGATAATTGGTAAAGATTTTCACGCTGGAGGTAGCGCACCTGCATTAATTAGAAGATTTACGCTCATCCTTCTCTTTACAAGATATTAAGAGCAGTATACAGTATTAAAATTTACCAAAAAACAAGATGTCCAGCTTCTTTTCCGTGCTTCTCATCCCGGACCTCTCCAAGTTCTAATCTGATAGTAGGTTATAGATTACTTACTTGTCAGAAGGTAACTACCGAATATACCTATGTTCTTTGTTTTTATTTTCTGACTGATTAGTCATACTTCAATTTCTCATATAAAAGTAAAAAAATTACAAAAGTTACATAATTGCACATACGAGCTTAGCTGGAAATAGTTAAGAGCAATCTCAATCATGTCAGTTTTCAAACAAAAAATGGTATCGCATTCGGTCCTTCCGTTTAAAAAGTGTTTCCCCATAGACATATTATTTACCTGCGCACATACTTATGCACACGACAAACTTGTAAGCACTCTTCTTTTTCCCTTGGGGGTTAAAAATGAATCTCTATTTCTCTTTGTGTAATAGCTAAGTTGAAGTAGAGATTCATTTTTTCACCATATTCAGTTTGGCGAGGGACTAGTCCCGATTTTTGTATCTATAGGAGGTCTGATGGTTATCAATAAATATCTGTTTCTTTGCCTTCCAAATTTAAACCCTTTAAAAAATGGTCTGTTCCGACTCGATAAGGCGATGCTCTCGCCTAAATCCATAGAAAAATTTCCTTAACCAAAAGCAAAATTTCATAACGCGCATTTTGGTTCACCTGTCTCGTTAAACTTTGGAATTTTTAAATTAAATTCCGGATGCCGCAGTTAGCCAAGTTACGGATTCTTAAAATTCAGTATCATAATTAATCTTTTGCTGTAATAAACATGAAATGAAGATTTGTAAAACACTTTGTATTATAATAGACTATTGGACGTGGTGAACTTGGTATCGCTTGATTTTTTGGTCACATGCCGATAGCATCGCCAACTGTCGCGTTCAATTGTGTTTTCAAACCCAATTTATAATATACATGCAATATTTTAATTATACTTCTTCAGCCATTTAGGGGTTAAGTGTTAAACACATTTACAGAATAAATATATTAATCAATAAGTGTATTTGTGTTCTCGTGTGTATGTATGTGACCATAGTCACTTTGATCGATATCAAGAAACAAATAAATATGTATTAATAATTTCTACAGGTTGAAACTATTGAATACTAGCTGCGCCCCGCGGTTTCACTCGCGCAAGTCCCGATCCCGCGGGAACTCCGGGATAAAAAGTAGCCTATATGTTATTCTGGGTCTTCAGCTACCTACATACCAAATTTCATCGTAATCGCCTTTGTAGTTTTTGCGTGAAAGAGTAACAAACATCCATTCATCCATACATACAAACTTTCGCATTTATAATATTAATAGGATATGGGGATGAAAGTGTAAATCGCCCAATTTACCTATTTTATAAACTGCAGCTTTTATAAAACAATAATGCAGTTTCAATTTACAAAAGTACTAGCTAGCCACTAAATATGAATATAACTAACACAACAAAAAAAAAAAGCAAAATTGGTTTAGATGACTACGTGAAATGGGAATTATTTTTTATTTAGATAGATTGGGTAAAGGTTTCATTAGATCTACGAAATTTCATTGTAGTTGTAAGTTTCATAGCTTTTAGAAGCAAACATTGAGATTTTTAAAATAAAAACTGTCTGATCTGGGTAACTGTGACATTTTTTGTCGGCTCTTCAATCAGACATTATAGTCAGTTTATTTATTGACACTGATTGATTTGATTTAACATTTGCTGTCGATTCGGAAATATGGGCGTGAAGATACTAACGTACCCACGAGGTAAGCAGAGGGTGCAATATACCTACCCCAAACCAGGAACCTATTCATCCCGGGCAAAGTTTTTTATTGTGAAATTAAAGATAACACATTTTTTCTTGTCCGACCGGAATAGAAACCGAGACTTTGTGAATGTCCAACACCGGAGCACTAGACCATAGAAACGATTTTGATTATGATCTTGAATTTGATATAAACTGTCAACTAAAGAAACAAATAAATTTGTTGCTCCTTAGTTATTTTACTAAAAAATAAAAAAAAACAAATACTATCAATCATTTAATTGTTGTATAGTCGACGTGTGTATCTTACCTTTAGAATACATGCTGCCTAGTTTCCCTGCCAATGTAGTAAAAATACCAATTACATTGCTATCTTTAACTCAATCACTTATTTCGTTATTTGTAAAAATTAAAATAAAACCCACTTCAATCACGTACACAAATAATTGAATAAAATGTTTTATAAAAACGTCCGTGTAAATTGTAGGGCTGAGGCACGAACGCCTGTTTTCTGCTTTAACTCAAGTAGGCTGTCGCTCTTGACGTTTTTGCATTAATTAAGAGACTTATCCCTTCCTTTAATGGCGGAGACAGGAATGCTGAGATATCTTGGCTATCTATTTATCCACATGATTAAATTGTTAAGTGTTGAATTAAGTTAAACCTGTGCTCTTTTAGTAATCCTTCAAATTTTTGAAATATATTAAATTTGTTCTCATTTTTTATTTTATTTTGTAACTAGCTGCCCCAGCAAACTTCGTTCCACCCTTGGGAAATATTAGAGTTTTATTTTTTCCATTTTCCTTGCAACTTCCCGGGTTTTTCTCTTCATAAGAACCTTCTTCTGACAGTAACTAACACAACAAAGAAAGAATCATCCAAATCGGTTGAGTGGCTGGGAAGTTATGCGCTTACCAACACATTTAGCGATTCATTTTTATATGATAGATTTGCATGGTAAATTAAAAGTGCGATAGAAATTAATTGGCACGTTGTTATTTTATCATTCTTTTTTCAAAGGATAGCTAACTCATAATTCCAAAAGCTATATCAATTTTCTGTTTTTGAGTTACATTTAGATTATGAAGCATAAATTTCTTGTACATTGGTGACACGATTTTGTTTAATTATGTATAGCTTAAAACTACTGGTCGGATAGTATTGATAGATAATACGGATAATTTTGAATTTTTCCATGCAAGAACTGTTAATTATTATAAGTCTGTTAATTATTGGCCGAGTAATTGCGTAATACACATGAAAAAAAAATTTAGCTCAATTGATATCATACTCCTTTTCGGAATTGGTCTTAAAAGTAAGTATATCGTGTTACAAAATTACATCTTGAAAATGTGTAAACATTTTTGATCCCGAAATAACGATTTTTGCTAAGATAGATTTAAGGCGGGTTGAGTTCTAAAACATGTTTTTTTTTAAAAGCAATTGTCAGCCTAATACTTTCGAAGTATGACAGTTAAAAAAAATGTGTTGATCATATGTCTAGAGTACTATGGCTTTTATATCACGATGTAATTATTTTACTCAATAAAAAAGTTTACTTACAAAGTAAAGCCTAAAATTATTATTTTTCTGAAATTTAAGCTCAAGATTTGTCAAGCAAACCGAATATATATCCTTTAAATTATTTAAACAATGTATAATATATAACTATACAATAAAACTTTGATTTAATATCATTTTCTTAATAATTTAAATCATTTCTAGCATAACTCGCAAAAATATAATAATACTTTGCGCGTTATAGAGCTTCTCATTCAAATATCAATAGATCCAGGACATACTCACCTTAAAAGTAACAGGCTTTAGAACTCTAAATTATTTGAACTGAAAATCCTATTCCTTTGAAAAATATTTTCATTTCTCATTAGACATCACCGTGACAAACGACAATCAAAGAAAATTCATTTCTCTAACTTCAGGCGTAGTTCCTAAAATGATGAAAGAGTTTCGTTAATTAGATTAAGAATAAAATGGAATCCAATTTACTTCGGAATAATAATATTGTGAATTTGGTACAACTTAAATTAGCTGATTATTATTTACTTGCGAAATTAAATACTATGATTTTGTTTTTTAATACAAATTATTGCCTGTGGTTTCTCTCGCGTTTGTTGTCTGCAAGTAGTCTTTTTTACAAATTACTTACATCAATATTTTAATTATTTATACGTAATACTCACGACAGACGTCGCGACTATAGTCCATGCAACTAGGCCGACATATCGACAAACAAAATAAAAACATGACGTGAGTATCCCGTATAACTAATAATTAAAAAGGTTAATATTACTCGCAATACGCGACGATTTCAGTTTAAAACCATAAATTACTTACCTACATGTTGAATTTAGCTGGGATTGGTTATGGCTTCGAGGCGAACGGAGAGATTGGATATCTTTAAAATACATTCGGATTTCCGAAGCTTGAAGAATATAGCCGAAGCGCATTATTTAAATAGTACTAAGTAAAAAGAAAGTATCTTCACGCCTATATCCCCGCCGAGGTAGGCAGAGGTACAACCAGGGCACCCACGACTAGCCGAAGATACTAAGTTCCACAATGTGATAGGTGGCATGCCTATCGCCAACCGGGCACGTATCCTATCCCGAGCAACATTTTTTTTATTAGAAAATTGGTGAAACCCAATTTTCTTTTTGTTGCCCGACCCGGGATTCGATCCCGGGACCTCATGCAGTCAAGTCCAACAATTGAACCGCTAGACAACAGATGCGATAAATAGTACTATTATTCTGCATATTATTTGTTTTAATAAAAAAAAGACTTCATATCTTCGCTACAAAATTGCTAATTTAAATTAGGGTTACCTGGAAGAGATCGCTGACTTTGCGATAAGGCCACCTTTGTTATATCTTGGTATCTTATAGTTTAAGTTTTTTGCTGTATTTGTAATTTATCTGTATTTGGTGTACAATAAAAAATATTGTAGTACTTAACGTTATAGTTTACGTGGCTTATACAAGATTAATTAATTTTAATCCTATCTTTATTAATTACTCCATCAGTCATTGATGATATACATATCTGAATTTGCTCCGCAGTTTTGAAGGTTTGAATGTACAGATGAATAAACACACGAGATAAATAACTGTTTCGTATTGTATAGAGATAAGAATTCCTCAAAACTTTAGGGTAAAGTCATTTATTTATATCTATCTTAAATCTCAGTGTAGTTCGGTGCATTCGTTTCTTTGAAAAACATGTTCCAAAAAACAACATCACATATTCTTATCTTCGTTATTGTTGTTGAAGACATCGTAGTAATACTGTTGTGTCTTACATGATATGGATCTCGGCCTTCAATAATCCGACTGCTGAGCTTTTTAATGGGACAACTTTTGGTACAATAATATCGTATGCGCAAAAGCGAGTTACAATTTTGTAGAAACAAGTTACTTTATAATCAGTAATTAAGAAATAAAACAAGTATCATCACGCTCATATCCCCGAAGAGGTAGTCAGAGGCACAACCAGGGCACCCACGACTAGCCGAAGACACTAAGTCCCATAATGTGAAATTTTGCAAGCCTATCGCCAACCGGGCACATATCCAAACCCGAGAAACATTTTTTTATTAGAAAATTGAAAATACCAAATTTTATTTTTGTTGCCCGACCCGGGATTCGAACCCGGGACCTCATGCAGTCAAGTCCAACACCTGAACCATTAGACCAGAGAGGCAATTAAGAACTAAAGTATCAAATATGAATAAAATTATTTATATTTAGCTGTAAAGCCCTGCAGGCTCAGAATGCGCCCAAAGAGAGTACTTTCTGTTTACATTTAAAGCTGATGCCAATTTTTTTTCGTTATGTTAAACGGAAGAAAGTTTTTTTGCAAAACCCTTTCATACAATTCATGTATGCCATTTTAGACATTGTACGATTTTACTATGTTTTGTTGATGTTTTTCTTGTTTAGGTAAAATTTGCCTACTCGCTAGCCCTATTATTGCTAACATAGACTAACGTACTCTAAGGTTTAACCTGGTAATTTAGTCTTTATTACACTATGATACAGACTATGATATCAATTTAACTATTCCCCGTGTTGGTCGAGGATCCTTTGCAGAAAAGACCATCTTGACTATCCTATCATCTTGGTCTTTCTTCTAGGAAGCTCAATAAAAAGCGAGCATAGGCTTACCGTCACTAACACCGTGACTATGGACTAGGTGGCAGACCTCCGCAGCAATTCGCCCGAATTGATTACGTCGCTTTAACTATTCCCGCCGCCATAATGTTGGTGCTTACCGTTGACGTGATTCGGTTTGAAAGATAAGGTAGAAGGTAAACTTAGGTTGGAAACAAATCATTATCATCTTTGGTGTCTCTAGGCGGCGTGAATTTCTCACCACCAGGAAGTCCGTCTGCTTGTTTGCCTTCCGAATCATAAAAAACTGTGCTCTTATTTTATTTTATGTTATAAACATGTTATAAAGCAGTAGGTATTATGTTCTGCAAGCTGGTAAACATTTTAGAGTACATTAATAGGCACTCGGAAAAAATGTGTAATTGTTTTCTGAACGCCACTGAATACTAAAGTCGAGGCATGTATGAGGGGAGCGGACAACTCCCAACTCTACTTTCGTATATGACATTAAGAAATCTAGAAAATGCTAGGATTTTGTGAGAGTAACATATATTTGGAAATAAAGAACCTAGTTCGGACATGTAGAAAGAATGACAGACGAAAGATTTATCAAATCGCTCGAGTGTTATCCGAAGTGGTGTTAAGATTGTCCATAATCTACGTGTTTGTGTAAAAACTATAATGAATGTGGAGAAAGCCAGGCTAATTTACAAGGATCATGAGGTGTGGTACTCGATACTCTCTAGCTACCCTGTAAGGGACTTCGCCTGGGAATGTGTATGTATGTATGTGTAACCCTACGCGCTAAAAGACAGCGACGCACTTACAACACCTATAGTTTCTCTAGACTAAAGTCGGCTCTTACCATTACCACAAAAGAGGACATGAAAATTGTGAAATATATAAAAGGAGGGGGCCACTATCTTCCATCTGAACCTGGATATTATATCCAGCGGTGTTTACAGGAGGTCTGATTACACAAACTTTCAAAATTTTTCAAAAAAATCTTTAAAATGTTTACCAGCTCTCGAAATGTAACTCGCGAGTCATTTATATTGACTTTTGACATTGTGAATTGTAGTTGTTAACGTTATAGATGTCAAATATTGACTTATTCGATGTTTTCACTACACAGACATAATTTACCTTCTCTGTTGTGTATTTACGTTTTCCTCTGTGTTAGTCCGGGCTCCCTGACTGGAACAAATGGTCTGCCTTTTCACCTAGTAGCTTTCATGAGGAGAGCACATGTTTAATTAGTCACTACTAACAAAATAAATGGTGGTAGAATACTCTGCAGTAACTTTTTCGGGTAGGGATCCTTACCTATTCTTGTTTCTATGATTGTCATGTTTAGTAAGCTCTTGCAATTTTTCACAATACACTGACGGCAGTCCCACTATGCCGGACCGGCAGATCTCTCGGAAATCGGACACAGGACAGAGTATTCACATTACACTTGATTCCACAAGAAAATCGGATAAGCCAACCAACTGAGGTTGGTACAGAAGGCAAATTGAAAGAAGAAAGTATTGGGTACATCCTTTGTTTTGGTCTTTATAGACATCTCCAGTCTCGTCCCACAGAACAGGTCTCTCTTGAATTTGTACCGCAACTTCCGGCAATTTTACCGGACCGAGAGATCTGCCGGTCCGGCATAGTGGGAACCGGGCCTAACTAGCAACCAAACATTGAAACCAAACGTTGAACTAAAACAGATTTATTTAGCTTTAAGTTGGCTAAATTGTAACATAAAATGTGTCGTGGAAAAATACAAGAGTTTATTTTAAAAAAAGTATATACACAATGGGATTCCATAAAGTGCCAAAAAAGAAAAGCATATACTCTCTCATGATCCGGTGCGGAAGGTAGGCCTAAGATTTAAAACAAATGACAGCGAGGCACCATAAAACCTAAAGCTCCTACAGGACACGATTCACTTTTACCATCAGAAGAGCTGTGCTATTTCATGTCCTATGATGAAAAAGAAATACTACGCATACTATCCCTGCTCACATTGTAAAAATGTTCACAGTAAACGATACAAAGCGGGTCACTATAATCAAGATGACTTGTTAGCAAGATTTACTGCTGCTTTAATGACCGCTTTTAACTTTGATAGAGGCTAGTTCCGATACAAAACTCACAAGACTCGAGATGAAAAAGACTTCTAAGAGTTTTCAACGTTTCCGACGGAATGAAATGTTTCTTATTGTTAACATATTTTCTACATTTTAATATTCAGAAATTCATCATACTAGATTAATAGTATTAATTAGGTTATAATATTAATCATTTTAGCTATAAAAAACGCACATGCTTATTGCGAAATCTTATTAATCCTATAAATATTACAAATGCAAAAGTTTGTTTGTTTGTTACTCCTTCACGCAAAAATTACTGCAGCGACTTTCATGATATTTGGCACACACATTATGATAGTTTTTATCCCGAAAAAATGATCCTGTGGGACCATGAACCACGCGGGTAACGCCGCGGGCAACAGCTAGTCGTAAATAAGCTACGTATGTATCTTGAAAATGTTCCAGAAAAGTGCTAGTGACTGGAACACTGTTGGGCCCAAAACATTTATTCTCACTTTGTCTGTTTGTTCCCACATTCTGCAAAAAAAATATTACAAATTTAAGGACATAGTTCAAGTTAGAGAAGTTAGTCCTTAAAAAGCTTACTATCAGATAACTGGAATGTAAAGAAATATTTGAATATAGAGATCATCAAAAGCTAGTGTGTGGATATTGCAATAAATTTCAACCAAACTATTATTATTTTCTATTTAGCTACTACTATGAATACTAAATTTTGTCTGCCTGTTACGATTGATGTCGATTTACAAATGTCGATCGGGTGAGCGTTTATAGCCGCGAACGAAATTGCAGGTACAGCTTAAAACTTCAAACTTATTTATTTTGTAAAAATAGGGTTATAAGGTTTTATAAGGTTTAAAATGCAAAACATATAAAATTCTGACCTAAACACATAGAGTAAATGTTTAGAAATTACAGAAATTAATACTGTTAAAATTCAGAAATTGATTACACAAGAAAATGTGTTAAAAAAAGAGTTGTGTTTTTTAACATTAGTTACAATATAGCACGTTCGTATATGTTTTGTATGTGTTTGTAGTATTTCCGTATCCTGCTAACAGGCTTATAAGATAAAATATCTAATGCGAATTGAGTTTTCATTAAAACGTAAATCTTATGAAGCCTCTGTAAATATAATTCAAACGGTAAAAGAGATTCAGTTTTAATCCTGCAGGAACATAATGCCAGCTAAAACCATAACAATGCCAGAGTATCTCACCGAAGATATACCTTAAGCTCATTATTCATTAGTCTTATATATTTATTGTCTATACATTGTGTATAAATTAAATTTTTTAGGATGTTATACACTCCTCAACATGTTATATTTTTTGTTTGAAAACTGACGTGATCAAGGTAGTCCTTAGCTACATTACATTTAGATTTAGTCCAAGGTTATTGACATTTTTAGGGTTCCGTAGTCAAAGGACAAAAAACGGAACCTTAATATATTATGTCTGACTGACTGTCTATCCGTTCATTAAAAATAAAACTCTATTTTTTTTATCAAATCTGTATGTGCTGGGGATCTATGGATAGGTCTTCTGAAGGTAAAGTTTCTTGTACATTTTTTTCTAAAATTAATAGTCTTCGCGTGAGACACTTTCAAGGTGGTACGTCACTCTGAAACTTCTATAATAAGAGAACGATAAACCTTTAAAAATGTATATGTCTTATTCTAGAGTTATCTACCTCCGTTGCTCTTGCCGTTTTATAAATTAAAATCTGAGTTAATACTCTAAAATCATCTATAGTTTAGTATAAAAAAACCCGCAATAGTCTAAGTGTTAAATAAACTTCACTAACTACACATTAAAATTTCGTGATCACTTCACATTCATATTTTTCACACAATTAAATTGTAACTGAAACTTAAACGTTGAAGCTAAATTAACGTTTAACATGCATGTTGAATTGTAATTAGAGAGACAACCCCATTGCACATATTTTCGTTATTTTCAGACTAATTGTTTATGTTAACTTTAAATGTTTTTAGTGACACTTAGCACCCGATACTCTTTGCCTCAGCTTACAAGGAACTTAGCGTGAAGATATGTATATGATGTGACAATATGTTCACACGCTATTGTTGTTCGTCTTGAGATTTGTTTTATGTCATACTCTTCGTTAATTCGACTATCAAATGCAAAAAACATTTCTATAATGATGCCATGGAAATACTATACACTCTTTTAAAGTTTTGATTACTTCATTATTTTAGAAAAACGATACGAATTGAATTATGTCAACATAAGCAAAATTATACTCATTTTATAGGTACGAACTTTAGACATTGAAACACAATAATGCATCTTAATATAAAGTATGCACTTAATATGTGTGCGATGGAACTCCACCAAATAGCGACGATGAAAATTATACATTTTTAATTTAACTTAAATTCAGGAAAAAGAACATCGACACATACATATGGCTATCCATATCAATCCTAAACTGCGTGGATGATTAATTTTAGACGTGCACTATAACTCTCAACTAACAAGAGGGTCAAATCATGCTAAAATATATTAAAATATATGAAATGTCTAAAAATGTTAGCAGCACGTGACAGTTTAAGATTAAACCATATTTCATCATTAAATCTAGCGAAATCTTCCACTCGTACTATTAACGTAAGTCGTGTTCAGCGTCACGATATTACGTAGTGACGCGTCTGCGCATCTCCGAACGTCACCACACGTCTGGTGACCAATCACGCTGAATTCTGTAGTATTTATATTATCTCATGACTATCTTTCCGACGTATGAAGATATTTATACGGCCTGCGTTGCTAAGTAATTTTCGGATTATTTGACGAAATACGCTGCAATTATTGACATTTTTTATTGTACCTGGATTGTAGTCATACCACATGTAAATGTGTGAATAAAAGTTAAATATATACTTCATATATCTTCTATATGAAATTATAACAAAGAATGTATTATTGTATAAACGAGAAAGGGCATACTCCGTTGGTTCATGTTAAAGTAATGACAGATGAAATGTTGACAAAACAGATATACAATGATAATGTGTATGAATCCTCGGTACCCGGTATGAAGGCAACCGGAGAGACCTGGGTTGACATTCCACGTGAATTGCTCGGGTATTATCCGAGGGTGGTGTCAAGAGCCTTCGAAACCGGCGTCTTTGTATGAAAAGGGTAATGAATGTAAAGGAAGTTTGACAGGTCTGCAAAGATCGCGACATTTGGCACATGATACCCTTTGCCTACCTCGTAAGAGGCTTGGCGTGAAGATTAGTAAGTAAGTGATTACAAACTTAAAATTCAATTTCAATTAAGGCTGCATTGAAAATGTGATGACCCCACTACGTGCAGTAGATTTAATATGTTAATTTAGATTTCCAGATTATACTAGAGCAGATAGTCAAAATAAAATGTCAAGTCCTATAATGGGATTACGAATTGGTTTGTATTCATCTTAACTTTTTCTACTATTATAACGTCTAGGTTCTCATTGTTGTTTTCCGGCTTTGTAGGAGCAATTTAACATCTTTCATAGATAAATAAATATAACATTCGATTGTCAAGTTGACAACCCATTGTTACCCACTGTTGCTATGCCAGTACTGTGTATTACCACCAGAAAATCTGTTTCTTTCACAAATTATACGATGAATTTTATAGTGCCTTATCAAATGACTATTTGATAGCTAAACAGCTATTTGATGTACATTTTACCCAGTGATCATCACTGAAAAGATACTGAATAACCCCGCTGGTTTTGACGATAAAAATATGAGGTACTGACACTATACAAGTTCTAGCGAAAGTTCAAGAAATTAACTACTCTAAGAGCTTTTTTTATTTTAAACCATCGTAAACACACCACTATAAGGTTTCGCTTTGATATATTATGATGTTTTCGACAGAAATAATTGTTATAAATTACATAAGTCACAAAAACATTTTAAAATCTTAATGAGGAGTCTGGGCTTAGAAAAGAATTATTCTATTGCCGTCTTTTATTAAATTCTTTTAGAATTTCAAATAGATATTATTTATTTCAAAATGCGTAAGCGGTACCCCACTTGGCGGACAGCTAGACATCATGTGACTCCGCTAATTCTCTGCTTGTTTTCATGTGAGATTGATCTTATAAATAACGCAACCGAGCTCAATAAGACATGTGTTGTTGAGAATGTTCTTTGCTAAAAATACGAGCTTCATCTCTAAAAAGATGTTTATAAAAGTGAACGAGTGTTTTGACAAAATGGTCGAGATATTACAAGTGTGTACAGAATAATTGACCGCCTCATTGCTCGAGGGGTTAGCGTACACACTTTATTGCATCGTCTAAACGAGAAGCTCGGGGTTCAATTCCCGATGAAGGCAAGCGTTTTTGTGATTAACAGTTTGATGCTTGCATTTCTTGGTGTATATTTAATTTATGCTAGTAAATATATGTTCCTATGTATTAATAAATTCCTAATCCTATGTATTAAAAAAAAGACATATAATTTGTTACTATGGGGTCAGTTTCAATTTATGTAATTTCTCCATGTTTATTTATTTTTATTGTTTATTTTTATTTTTTTGCAATTCGAGAAAGTCTTACCACAACGCACCTGGACTAGAATCATTGCTACGTCTACTCCCGACGCTATAATGTGAACGTTTACAACTTTCGTGTTCTGGTCTGGGGGTTTATTGAAGTCGGTAAATATTCTCATGCAAGAGTTAAAGATTAACTCAAAACTCAGTTTGTCAATCCACCATTATCGCTTATGGTACCAAAAGGCGAAGTATGCTTCGTTTTATCTGAATATCCATCTACTTGTAGGTGTGCTGCTGGAAAAACAGAGACGTGAAATTTTCATTTTTATAAGAAGGTCAACAAGCAGACAAACAATAGAACAATGATATATAGACAAATAGACAATTGATAGAATACACGTAGTAACAGCAATGAAATAGTAGAAAAGCAAAGCATAAGTCTTAATTCGAGAAAATCGTCAAACAACTCTTACGATCTCTATTATCTCTTATCTCTTACGTTTGCCTTTTACGAGCCGTTGATAGAAAAGCGGTAAACTTATATTCTCTAATACTAAAACTCAATACTCGGTTTATGAAACTGAAAAAATAAACATGCCTTTCAACGACAATACAGCACTTAAAATATCTTTTAACACTTAAAGCTAAACACGATGAAGTATAGGACGTCCAACGACGTTTTGTTTCATTCATTTTGCAACTAGACCAACTTAGACGACTGGTTGAAATGTTTGGCAAATATCCAAGCAGTAAATTAACGTGATTTGTTCTTTATTTGCAGGTAAATCGCCGAAAGATATGGAGACAAACGTTGTGGTTCCCCGAGATTTGTTGTTACCTTCCGGCCACTTCACGACATGACACACCTCGTTTTATTTGCCAAAATTTAGGCACAATGCAGCGAAATTGTGATTAATATTGCATTTTTTGTACATTGTAAACAGTCCTTTAGTTTTCTTGTAACGTAAACTTTAAAAATAACTTTGATAAAAATGAAATTAGTAAAATGTACTTTATTTCTTTTGAATGTTTCCTGTATTGGATATAATTGATGAAAATATGGATTTAAAATTACTATTTTTTGTTGAATGTAAACAGTCTATCAGTATTACAAATTTTTGTATTTAAAATTTACTTGATATATGACTAAATAGGATTATTGTTTTATTGTGTATTGGAATAGTTAATAATTTTTTTCACATTTTTTTTCCAAAAGAACCTACTTTTGTTTTAGTAATAAATATTTCTTTTTATATTTAAAACAAATATTAAAAAAATAAAATTACATTTTGAAGAAATGATAATTAAAAAGTAAAGCACATTAATCAAAATATGATTTTACTTACTGAATACGTAATATAACATTGTACAACATATTGAAAACACATTCAGTAGCAACATTAGATAAGTATTATGATTTTGCTTAAGCTATATTTAGATGTTAAAAATCTTTTCAAGTTATGACAAAGAGTAATATTATTATGTCTAAAGGATCTAGAATCTAGATAGGGAATTAATGAAATAAAAAAATCATTAAAAAGGGTCACCAAAAAGTTATTCCAAATGTTTTTCACTTTCAAATGGATAACAGTAGAATAGAATAGAATAACTCTTTATTGTGCACCAAAATACATAAAAAATAAATACATTAAAAGAAATTTAAAAGCTAAGTGATATACAAAGGCGGCCTTATCGCCAAAACAGCGATCTCTTCCAGGCAACCCTATGTTATGGAGACATAATAAAATAAAGTTTGCGCGATGTTGCTTTTAATACTCAAAAAATAAATATAACACATGCAATATCAATTAGAATATAATTATTTTAAAATAAAGGAAAAAAAGGAATAAAAAGATTAACTTTAATCGAGTCATATTGAACAGTGTATATGTTTTTTGATAAATATTAGTATAATTTTGTATACTAAATGTGCAACTAAGTTTTTTCGTAGACATTTTAGTCACAATTTAGAAGTATTTATGAAAAATATGTAATAGTCAAATAATTACAAGACGTTTAATTGTTTTATGCATTATATTGTTTAAAAATAGTGGTATAAGTATGTAGTTTCTATTTCAAAATATAATGAACACTAGACGTAAAGATAAATACATATTTAGCTTTAAGTCATTTTAATTTTTATTTATATTAAACTGTTGTATACACTAATTTTATACATTATAATATTTATATGACTATCGTATGAAACCTTTGTTTCTATTATTATTTATTACCTTAATTCAGCAGAAAACATAATTGACTTAAATTTATATTATTGTTATGTTACTTTTGCCCTTTTGAAATTTATATTTTGTGTAATAAATAATACAATTATAAAAAAGTTATTTTATTTGGTTTCAAAAATAAATGAGTATTTTTAGCGAATACTAACTCATAAAATTATTTTTTTTCTTACTGCTATTTATAATCTTCCTGAGTATAGGTAAAAATCAAGCAAAAAGTAACATTACTTTATTTTTTTAATTAAAACATGTGAAATGTAAATACTTTAATAAAACCAAGAAAATAATGCTGCGGCCATTTTGAAAGTAGCTGGGGTATCGCGATCGATTGGATTGGTTACGAAATTACTATGACTTTTTATTGGAGTTTTAAAAAAGCATCAACTTAAAATAATATTGTATCACTGTATATTGTGAAAATGAATTATCCAAATTATATTTTAACGATAAAAATTAATTGACTTCATATTTTTGAATACAGTTTTTCTTCAAGTGTTTTGGATTTAAATTCTTTTAAGTTGGATGTGTATTCATATCGTACTGAAAGTCACCTTTAATGTAATAAAATAGAGTTCATTTTTAAAATATAGAGTTTTTGTTAAGAAATACCTGACTATCGCCAAAGTCTAATACACCGTACACTCTCAACAAAGTGTAGTCTGAAGTGGTTTTGGCAGTGGAACTAGAGTTCGGCTTAATCACTCTACACCTTAGCAAGGCTTAACCCGGACAAAACTTATAATGACTTGGAACCGATTTCGGGCTCATTATTGTTTCCCGTAGTTATTGCGCTCGAGTTGTGTTGGACTCCATATTTTATTTTAAAAACGTATGTTCAATGTAAATAAATACATAATAATTTCTTGTACATAAAAATAAATTCCTATATCCCTTGTTCGTCGCATCGTAATTAATTTTCCGATTTTGTTTGTTGTGAAAGTAGAAGGAAAAGGTTCATATGAAATTTAGTTAGGCATCAGCAACATCTATGGTGTCTATAGGATAGTTGTCTCAGACCAGACAGTTACCATCAGAAGAGTCATCTGCCGTCCACGTGGTAGTCACCAATTGAAAATATTAAAAATAACCAGATGTTAGACTTTTTACGGTCAAAGCATTATTTGTTCTAGTCGATATGTTATCAGTGTTCGTTAGTGTTGCATTCCGGTCTGGTGGGTTTTTGATGTTACAAGAAAGCGAGCAACATAGATAATACTGATGCGTTGCTATTTTATTCTCAGGATATAATTCTAGGTCGAGTAGTTACCGGTTGTTCTAATGAGAATCCCGACAATGACGAGCACTGACGGTACAGTATGAATAGGTAAAACGGTAGTACCTAGGGCGAGCTGGTGCCTACCACTTTATTAATCTCAACGGAAAAAGAGGGGTGTTATAAGTTTGAGTGTCTGTTGTGACATCACAACATCATAAATTTCGATGCAATTTTTTGCGTTTGAAAGCTGACGTGATCGAGATTGTTTTTCCCACATCACATGTTAGTTTTGTCCGGTGTTATTGAATTAATTTTATTGCTTTTGGACTAACACGTTGCGTTATTCAGCTATTTTGAGGATTAGACTACCATTGTAGGGAAACGGGAAATTTAATTTTTTTGTCAAAGATCAACAGGCACGGATTTAAAACGCTGGTTCTATCTTTGCCACCCTTTTCAGGGATATGGGCGTGAAGATACTATTTGAAATAACGGGTTGCTTCTTTAAACTTATTTGATATTTAGGATTAGACTACCATTATCAGGAAAAGGCAAATCTAATTTTTGTGTCAAAGATCAACAGGCACGGATTTAAAGCGCTGGCTGTAAAGCAATAAATTTGTTGAGCTGTCAGCAGCAAGTGGTGGGTATTCGCGATTGTGGATTGATTCGTTGATTGAAGAGTCCCATTCGTTTGGTCTGCACAGCCTGGCGCAGTCTTAATTGGCTTCTGGATTGCCATATTGAAACTATATACGCAGATTTAGGGAAAACGCTTTAAAATGTTTTTTTCAAACGAAATCCAAAAAATGGCATTGCAATAGCAACGATTTTGAGGTATTCTCTGACGTCAATTTCAAAACGTATGAAATTTTAAAAGTATTTTTCAAGTATTCTTTGGTATGTAACATTTACCGTCTTATTAATATACATGGACTAACTTAAAATTAAGGTGACAATATGGTCTGTATCACACATAAACTACAATAGCAGGTTAAACCTAGAGGTACTTTACTCCGTATTTGTTAGTAAGACAATTAAAGCGGCGGCTGTAAAAAAGTATTTTTTAATTGTTTTTATCTCAGTATTGAAATATTGATGTCAAGGACTTATTGTAGTCATGTAATGAAAATATTGTAAATTGATTTTTTTTTAAATATCAGCTTTATAAATATATTTGAGCGAATATTGTGTTTATTTTATATGTCTAGAAATATATGTTATCGTTTATGTTGTTTTGTCCTAATATAGTTTACATTTGCGATGGTTTTTTTATGTGACAACTGAAAAGACAGTGAACTAGCACATTGATTTCCTGTATTATGAGACATCTGTAGCTTGGAGATAGCATAGATATTATAGGTGCTTCGCTGCCCATTGACCAGGGTCTTAGGTCAATCGTGCAAGTCTACCTATTGAGCAAAGTCTAGTGTAAAGTAATAATGTGACGCTTATTTTTAATAATGCGCCTTTAATGAGTATGTAGTAGTTACACATGTATTAATTATGGACCTTTACATATATTTTTTTTAATATTTTTTTTAAATATGATTTAATTTTGTGTATGCAAAACAACTCAAACATAATATTTTCATTTTCATATTTATGATTGTATTTTGCTTCAATATTATGTTTATTTTTTCATTAGTATTATAAATACTCTGATAATATTTCTCATGAAATATACTGAGTATCATTAGTATAAAACGTGTACGAGTTTACGTCTTTGTAATAACACAATATTGTAAAGGGAGAACTATTAGTTAATTTCTTTATAATATAATTTATAAAACTCTTATAAAATGCTTTCATGATATTTTTTTTTCTGTTTTATGCGAGGGAAGCTCTTATTCATATGGTATTTATACTAATATTGGTACTATACGGATATATGTAAATTTATAATTTTAGCCTTTTTGTTAAGGA
Source organism: Calephelis nemesis (assembly GCA_002245505.1). NCBI lineage: Eukaryota > Metazoa > Arthropoda > Insecta > Lepidoptera > Riodinidae > Calephelis > Calephelis nemesis. Next base: position 362,653 of record NJDD01001033.1, read on the forward strand.
AACTTTAAATAATTGAAAGAGTATTCTATAAAACTGTGATAATCATAATATTGTTGTGATTTATTTGATATTTTCTATTATTGGCGCTTGGTAAAAAAAAGTAAAGGATAGTTTAAGTTCTAGCCCTGATGGTGCTGTCATAAGCGAAACTTGTAGGCTATTTGTAAAATAATAAATAATATGTTAAACAGGGTAAGTGTTTCTTGATTTAAAAATATGAACTGTTGTAATTTCTCAACCACCACAAATAACTCAAAAGATACTATAAACGCCATAGATGTTACAAGTGCATCTTTTGTCCTGTGGCCGAGTGGTCTCTTGTACGGTTTTTTTTATGTTATAGGAAGGCAAACAAGCAGATGGATTTCCTGATGGTAAGAAATTCACGCCACCTAGAGGCACCAAAGACGGTAATAATGCGTTGCCAATCTGAAGTCAGGATGTTAGGCCTCGAGCAAAAGTAAGTTTACCGGCTACCTTACCCTCCGAACCGAAACACGTCATGATGTTATGGCGGCAGGAATAGGTAAGGCGGTGGTACCAATCCGGGCAAGTGGCTGCAGTCGGGCAGAGAATATCGAGTCTCACATCTCATGATCCTTGCAGACCTTTGTGGCTTCCTCCACATTTATAACCCTTTTCATTTTTTCGGATAGTTTTCGGACTTTCCATATTTTGTCAAAAAAAAATCTTAATCATTAATAATATTAGTGACCAAAATCACTTTATTTTAAATCACATCCAACATTATCTCTCTATGCATTTTAAAGCGAGGGCGATTTTCAAAGTACAATACAAAAGGGTTAAAAAATCCTTTCACTCCAGTGGCGCGACGAGTACCGTTCCGTGTGTAAGTGGCCTCCGTGCACCCATTCTGCCCAGACACTTCAAATATCTTCCACAAGCACTTCCATAGTGCATTGCCTGTAACCTGATTCACAATATTTCGCTAAGTAACCGCACCTTTTGTCCTTTTAAACCCTTTTCAAACACGTATCGCTAATTTTTGTATTTAGTCACATTTAATTTCATAGTTAGGTACATTCTTTAGATTTATATTTAGGTATAGCACTACTATTTAAATTATGCTATGTGGTCCTTCTCCTGATTAAAATCAATACAACAAAAAAATGCAAAATTCCAAATCCATCTGTTCAAGCGATTCATTTTTATATATTTTCTGACCCAGCAAACTTCGTATCGCTTGACATTAATGCTTCGATAGTAGCGCAGTCTGTCGGATCCAATGTGAAACATTCTAAAATCAACAACTACTTACTGTTAAAAAAATATTAAAAAAACATTTTCCAGGAGACCAAATTGTAAATCTAAACCATTCTCGAATTCCCCTGAACACACACAAAAATTTCATCAAAATCGGTCTAGTCGTCTAGAAACAGATTAGTGACGAACACAAGAAATATAAGACTATCTATGACCCGCGGCTTCGCCCGCGATAAATTGAGATGTAAGCTATCCTATCTTTCAAGTTAGGTCAAACTGCACACGACGTGTAAATTCGATTGAAAACTATTAATAAGTTGATTGGGAGTCTATCACTTACAGACAGAGTGTCACGTAATTTATGTGTATTAAATATGCCATAATATAACTATAACTTTATTTATTAAAGTTATAGTTATATTATTTATTAAAGCTTTATTTATTAAACACGTAACTCTTAGGACATTATTTTTTATAATACTTTTATAAAAAAATCAAATACCTAGGTACCTACTCAAGAATTTAAGTTTTATGAGTTTGAATCGTTTAGATACATATTTTTAGTTAAGGTATACCTACCTAATTTTAATCCTTTTCCTTTTCCTCATTGTAGGAATAGGTACATTTTAAAAGTGGTTTGGAATTTTTGTTTAAGATTACACCAAAGTTTGTATCGATTTTTCGATTCGATTCGATACGATTTTACATAATGTACAATCAATTACCGGCGGTAGTGTTTCCAAACCATTACGAATTGGAAACTTTAAAAAAATTAACTTGCTCATTTTTAAATGGCTTGCCTAAATTCAAAATATGAATTTCCAAAAGAAAATTATTTCAAATACGGAACAAGTATTTAAAACGCGGTATCAACATAATTTAGTTCACAGTAAGAAAAATAAAGGATTAAATAAAAAAAGTTATTTTCGTACCACCTACTTATATCAAAATGTAAAATAAAATAAAATTTGAATAAATATTATTAACTACTAATATTATATATTTACTAAAAACAACAAATGTTGAGTAAAACTTGTAGTATTATAATCATTTTATTGTTTAAACTATAATTTGATTTACATTGAATAATTTTAATAATTTTCTTGAGGTTTGTACTTCTAAGGCATAAAAACGTGTATGTGTGCGAGTGTTTACTTCTGAAAAGCGGGACATTTAACGTTTCGAATCACCGAAAGCGGGATGTCTCTAAAACGGGACATTCCGAAAATAGCGGGACACTTGTCAGCCTTTTCAGAAAATCCTGTTCTCCATGGGCGGCGGAGATCACTTTCCATCAAGTGAACCGCGTGCTAGTTACTCCATAAAAAAGGAGTAGGTACCTATCTATTACAAAGTATTTCGCTATAAACATTATGATATGAAACAAGATAATAACCGATTCTTACAAATCTTGTAAAACACAAATTTTATCCATAAATTATAAAAACAGTAAAATAGAAGCATAACCGGTACATCGTAAACATTAACGAAAGAGCTTAGTTATTTCATTTACACACGTAAGACTTATTTCATTAGCGACGTTCATGCGACACCACAGCTGAATAACTACGTTCGCCTGATGCAACACCAGGTTTTGCATCATTCTGTAATCACGCAACAGATGGCGCTTATATAAATCGAAGCACATTTAATTGAAAAATATTTGAAAAATGTATTTTTAATGTTATTTATTTGTTAGTAGCATTTATGGGACTAAATCGATTAAGAATTATACATATTTGTGTGTGTATATAAATAACATTTTATACGAATAAATAATACAATAAATAAAACAGGGGTTTAATAACATCAATCAATATCAACTGTATTTTATAAAAGTGTAGGTAATTACATTCTTTAATTATTAAAAACACATTAGTTAATATGCAATTAAATTTATTTATACCTATTATAAATTAAAATAAAGTAAAATAAAAGTAAGATAAATATTAGTTTTAAATTATTTTCCACTGAAAACGATAAATGCCAATTTATCTTATATACTATTTAATTTCATTTAAAAATAAGAGATTTTAGTAAATAGTTTTGCTGTTTCATATTAACGCATTTTTTGATTAATTGGTTCAGATTAATTATTAATTATGTTGTCAGCTCATTAGCTTCAAGATATCATTATATCATCTTCAGGGCTATTTATTAATAAAACCTAAAGCAAAATTTTTTATGTAAAAAAATTATAGCTACATTTACAACTAATAGCTCTGAAGATACCTTTTACAAACATTGGGACAGGTTGGCTTATAAAATAGATATTATACTACAAGATGTTTGTGGAAAATTATGTGTCTGTAAATATCAAATTCACGATTAAATTTCCTCAAAACGCCTATAATAGAAGCGAATATTTTTCTTACATATTAATTACGCTATGTCTCATTTAATGAACGACAGAAAATCTACTTTGCCGGAAAATTGAAAATAGCAAGTCAGCGCGGAAAGTTCAGGATGCATTCATTAAAGCATCAAAAGCTACTCCAATTCCCTGCCAAAATTAAACCCGAGTCATCGCTTTCTTCATTATTCATTGTACTATTGGCGTATAGGATCAGGAAATAGTATTTTTTGTTCGTGTTTATTAGTTATAGCCAAGTAATTGAGTGGCTTAAACTTCTATTATGTACTTCTTAGAAGTCACATGGCTATACCTAAATGTTACTTGTATTTGAAATATATTAATCACCTGTTGGTTTTGAATTCCTGAGAAAAATATTGGCCTACTGTTTTCATATTAAGTTCGTTAGAGGCAAGTCTTGGTCCTCTGACACAAGACCGTGACTAAGACTAGGATAGCGCTTATTATCTTGATGCAATTTGAACGTTAACAGATTAGAAATTGCTCAATTTAATTACTTATATAACACACCTTGACCATTTTATTTATGTTCATTAATGTTTATAATGTATATGTCTGTATCAGAGTGTAATAAAGTTTTTAATTTTAGTTTAAGCCGTGGAGAACTTCAGTCTATGAATAATAATAAAACGGTTATCATATATAAATAAACAGACTGTCGGTTACTCTACCGTCCAGACAAAACTAATGTTAGAGCACCATGACAGGCTTAATGTAATGTAAAGTAATGAAATAGGTGATTATATACAATTTAAGAAATAAGATAGGTAAAGTTACCATAGTAGTTAAGTAATTAACTTAAAAAAATGGAAAAATGTATGAAAATTGTAATAAACTTTAGCAAATTGCCAAAAATTACAAAATAGAAGAGCGCTTAACTTGGCAATATAAGAACGGAGGACAGGAATTACTATAAACGAGATCACCGTACAAAATCTTCAATAAAGATAGCTTAAGGCATTTTTCAATTCGCTTATGATAATATTGCCTTTTTATTAATTTGCGGAGGAAAAGGAACTTGATATTTTTATAAAACAACAAATTTAATAAAGTAGCCGTCAACGATGAATAATTCAGAGGACGGTGTACATTATTTATGACGATATCATGTCGAAAGTAACACATCCACCTTGCATTTGCATCTTGGGCACGTTTTGGCCATATGGAAGATTTAAACCAGTCTAAAACTAAAAGATAGATTTAGAACCCGATCTGTGAGTTAAACTAAGATGGACGTAGATCAAACATTTTAACTTTTTGGGAATAATAGTAAGATATTAGGTATCTTTAAATCTTTTCGAATAATACAAAATAGTAAAGATCGTATTTCATTGAGGTAAGTTCGTTTGATGATTCCAATATTTAATCGTATAGCAAAATATAAATAATAATTAAATTAACTAATTAAACTCAAAAATAAGTTAAAAAAATTAGTAAATTTAGGATCTAGTAAATTTTTCATGAATAAGTACAATAAAGGATTAAAATAAAATAAATGAATATGTCGTAATATTGAGTTAAACTGAGTCAAAAATTACGAATTTATTGGATGTCTATTAAAACACATAAATAAACACTTGGGACCACTTTTTTCATAGATAAATATTTAGTTCGAGTCTTTGTACACGAGACATTAAACTTTTAATTTAAGCCTCGGATTCGTACTATAGCGAAAAGCTCGATGAAGTTGTAAAAACTGCGAGGTTAGCAACAAATTAGTTATTAAAAAAAAACTCTAGCTAATAATAAAAATATTTTTTCCCTGTGTTGGTCCGGACTCCTTTGCAGAATAGACCATTTGCCTTCCTGCGCCAGGCAGCTCGTAAAAGGCGAGCATAGGCTTACCGTCACTAACACCGTGACATCTGGCTAGGTGGCAGAGTTTCGCAGTGACTCACCCGGATTGACTCACCGCCTTAATATCTATAACGCCGCCATAACGCCATGACGTGTTCCGGTTCGGAGGGTAAGGATAAGGTAGCCGGTAAACTTACTTTAGCTCGAGGCCTAACATCTCGGCGTCAGGTTGGCAACGCACCATTATCACCTTTGGTGTCTCTAGACAGCGGGAATACCTTACCATCAGGAAATCCGTATGCTTGTTTGCCTTCCAATATCATAGAAAAAAAATATTCGAACAAAATCCTTACTTGCAATCGGTTAAAAACGAAAACCATTTCGCGTGTCCCGGAAATTGCAAGGAGCACAGCTGATGAAGAACCCACTGCACACAACACCCTCATAATGTTTCTTTTACGACCTGTTGTATTGAAAATTATAAAGCTGTTTCGAAAGCAATTTGAATGCTATAATTCACCAGACGAGTTATTTTATATGTGCACATAAGTTTGAAAACTAATGTGTAAATAATAACATGGGGATGTGATGGACCTATCGCCAATTGCACAATATTTTAATAGTTTTGAGTGTCCTAATATGCTTTTTTTTATTTGGCTGCCAATTTTCGGCAACATTATATTTCTACTACCATGAAGTAATGCCTTTGTAATACTAGATACCTTTTCACTGGTTTATCCTGCTCGCACGTTCATTCTTCATACCGTACCTTTTTTTTCATGCAATCATTCTCTCTTTTGTGTGGGGTTTATCTGCTTATTCACTTATTTATTTTATTTGATTCTTTATTATACTTTCTAAAATTATATGAATATAGTAGGGTCATCAATAATGTTTTTTATTTTCTTTCTTCTTCTTTTTTATTTTTTTATTTAAGTTTATTATATTTTTTTTGTTATTTTACAAAATTCTTAGTACAATTATTATTATAAAAATGTTGACTACACTCATAAAAAAATAATAATTATAAAATAAATTAATTAACTAACTACATATTGGATTCCTATGAAAAGCTATAAAACGACAACCTTATCTTGTTCTGTCATGATAACACGTCCTGTCTTGTTATTAACTTTTTCCAGTTTAAAATGTAGGGTAGCCAGGGAACTTATTTATGCAAAAAGCTGAAGATGACAGCCGGATGTTGGCAACATATAATTACATGTTTGATATCTATCGGTGATACAAATTTCTTCCCATCAGAAGATCTGTCTGCTAGTTTGACTTCTTAAAATAATGGAAATACTGTACCAACTATAATGGGATTGACACAAAAGACAAACAAATTTTTTGGAATGATTAATATGTTGCCAACCTCGCGGTTTTTACAACTTCAACCGGCTTTGTGGGCGGAGCAGAGTGCTCAGCCCGCGAATAGACATAGGCTAGTTTTGACCATAGAGGCAAAATATTGAGAATTCTAAAGTAAACAAAGACATAGATTTCTTGACAAATAAAGATAGATGTCTCCTTTAAATATTATTCATGCGAAAAAATATTTAATAGATGTATTATTAACATAATATTTAAAACATTCTATCAAGTCTGCTCTACTCACACGACCTTAAAAGGTTAAATATTTTGCACGTGTGTGGTAGAGTCCTATAAAAATACATGAGTAATACTTGTGTGTGTACAATCACATGTGAAAATAGATCAGTAAATATTAAACGCAACTATCGTGAGCGCAGTATTTACTTATATCTGGCGCACATAAACTTTAAAATACAAAACTTGAAAATAGTATAGAGTATTTCATTTTAAAATAAGTTTAGGGCAAAGGTATGCTGACCACCGAACATATTTTATACTCTCTACCGAGAAATGCAGTCTATAACAGGGTACTGTAACATGAGAAACACTGTAGTCATGCTTTTTTTAATATAACATACAGCATTTGGACTGATGTCAAAACACTTACAATATCTTAAACATGCACATCAGACAAGCGGATTGTAAGAGAAGATACATAATTACATCCATCTATGGATTTAAAATTGAATCCGTATTTTGCGTGGTCATCCTATCACGCCCGAACTTTTAAATAAATAAATAATAATAATAAATAAATATCCCTGGACAAATCACACAAATCAAATCTAACCCCAAAGTAAGCAAATTATATGCTTGTGTTATGGGTGTTAGTCAACGATATTAATACATAGATTTACTTAGATAGATACCGGAATAAATTTAATAAACACCCAGATCCGGAAATGCAGACATCTAAATGTTCAGCACACAAATGCCTGCCCCCGTCGGGAATCGAACCCGAGTCTTGCGATTCGTCGATGTAGTTAAGCGAGTACGCTAGCCACTCGACCAACGAGGCGGTCAAGCTGGACCAATTTTACTAATTCTTTTTTGTACCATTAGTTAAAGTTCGGGAAAAGTTCAAATGACAAAAAAAACACAGAAAACAGCAGGGAAAATGGGAAAACACTGCTTGAATTCATTTTATATATTATACATACATATAAAAATGAATCTCTACTTTGCGTGGTTATTGCATCTCGCTTAAACAGATGGACTAATTTCGCTAATTCATTTTTATTGTGTTGGTTAAGGCCCTAAAGATTCTTATGAAGAAAAAACCGAGAAAATATCGGAGGACGATATGAGAAAAAAAACTGCCTCAATACATACAAACTGTTAGCAGCTGTTAACGTCAAGCGATATACAGTTCGTCGGCTCGGCTAGTCCTATGTATAAAAAATAATTTCTTTATCCCTTGGTAATAGCTTGAACGAATGGTAGATATACAAAACACACTCATAACCACCACCACACCACCACCACACCACCACCACCACATTCATACTGACAAGTAATTAATACCATGACAAAACAAAGACGTAATTTTACAAGCGATACGCAGTTCGTCGTGTTGGCTAGTCTTATGTATAAAAATTAATCTCTTCATCCCTTGGTAATCGCAACTTGAACGAATGGACGAAACACACTCATAACCTTTAAGGCTGGACTAAATAACCACATTAATACTGACAAGTAATTAATATCACGACAAAACAAAGACGTAATTTTACCGCGTATCAAATATTCTATTTAGGCCGTTCCAGTTACACGACCTTTCGTAGATATATTTTACACGTGTGTGATTGATTCCTATGAAATACATGATTTATGTGGTGAGGAAACAAAACCATCGCGAACAGTATTTGTACTTATTTATTTACAGAGCATTAGTAAAATCGATGAAACTTTATTATTTATTGCGTACACAATATACCAATTTCTTGTTCGGCGTCCGTAATAGTTCAGGTTTTTGTTATTTATGTCATGTGGTTTGTGTTACGAAAACTATGATTTTTGTATGGCATCATGTAAAAGTTATATGATTGGAAAAGGTCTGTATTTGAGCAGTATAGTAGTTTGAAAAACGTTATACGTATTCTTTCGTTGACACTTTTTCAAATAGCTGTATCACAATTGAAAGTCAGTTAGTTCTACAGAAGTATTACATAGTGATTTTGGGCGTACAATTTTCACTACAGTACTACTACTTATTTAAATTATGCGCTTCGGCTTTATACTATTTACTCTTTTTACACTTAATACTTTTATGCGAATCTAAATTTAAGAGAAATGATTAAATACAACTCTATGTTTTTAAAATACATTCGGATTTCCAAAGATTGACAAATATAGCCCAAGCGCATAATTTAAATTACTACTGTATTTATAGTACTATGCTTAGTTATTACATAATTTGTTACTTAGTCTCCTGCACACTTCCACTATGTGTATTTATTGTTCAGACCCGCACTTCAATCATATCTTATTTGTTATTATGGACCGTAGCCCATATTTTTATTTATTAGCCCAGTTTTTATACTTATATTATTAGCCTATGTTAGTAATAAATCACTATTAGTTGTTCGTGTTTGGTATATACATGCTGAACAATGTAAAGTAATAAGGTTATGTAATAAAAAGGAGTCCTAATTTCTTCAGCCGTAAATAAAACATAATAATGTCAGGTTTGGTCAAGCATTCATATCTGCAAATGAACAAACACTTGTACTTTTTTACGTGTCACTTAAGATTTATTATTTTGTAAATAGCCTACCGGTTTCACTTACATCAGCATCATCAGGGCTAAACAAGTTTTATTACTTATAATTTATTATACAAAATAATAAATTATAAGTGACACGTAAAACAGTAGGGTCATGTAACGTACCTATGGACATTTTGACTGCCTCATATTTGAAACGACGTATCTTTGTTCATACTCGAAATATAC
>NJDD01001033.1:375783-389288 GCA_002245505.1 Calephelis nemesis
CGAAATAGGCAGAGAAATCGAGAGAGAGAGAGAGAGAGAGAGAGAGAATANNGAGAGAATATCGAGTGCCAGATGTCACGATCCTTGCTGACTTACTTAGATTCTTCCACATTGACTACTATTTATTATACAAATACGCCAGTTTCAGAGATTATCGTCACTCTTGGCAATTGACTTGATCGTGGAGTGTCAACCTAGTCTCCCCATTTACCTACATCTATCAATTTTCGAATTTTAGATATTTCTTTCGTCAATCTTTCATTTCTTTCCACCACTTTATCTATTCCTGCCTTCTAAACGACCGTGTATCTCGGTAAGGAGGTCAGGGTAGCCGGTATCCTTGCACATCAGACCTAACATCCAGGTTAAGAATGGCAAAGCACCTATAACATCTACGGTGTCTCTAAGCCACAATTGTCTCTTATGATCAGGAAAGCGGCGTGATTGTTCGCCGTATTCTGCCATAAAAAAGAGAGTATTCATAAGACTTCTTATGAACTTTTTTGAATTTCGAATTGAGAAATTTAAATCAGTTTTAAACTTTTAAATAGAACGCATTCGTATAATAAAGACATAACTCGGCCAGTTCAAATGTAACGTTAAAGTAATCATTTTTGATAAATGAACCAGTCAAAGCTTAAAATATTCTATTTCGGTGTTTCTAAAATAGTCCACTTTAGTATGTATCGCCGCTGCATTTATGAGGAAGCTCCAAATGAAAACTTAGACTGTAACATATTATTTATTTTATCATTTTGTAAATTTGTAACATAATGTCGTAATTGTTGGAATTTTTATCACCACTGACGAGTTGGATTTTACAACTTTTTTATGAGATACGTTTTAATATTATTTTAATCCTTTTAGAGCAGACTGTTGTAAATATATGCATGTAGAGCATAAAAAGTAGGTGAGAAATTAGAAAATAGAAACACATGAGACTATTAACCTCTGTACAAAAAATAAGAAGTTAATGTTACTGTCATTAAAAAAAACCTTGATATATTACAAGAATTAATCTAGTTTCAAAGTGAAATAATTATGCACTTGTGTTATTTGTATTAAAGATAATACTTATAGATAAAGTATCTTTACGGAAATATCCCTGAAGGGTTAGGCAGAGTTACAACCAGGGTACCCACGACCAGTCGAAGACACTAAATCCCTCTTTGTGATAGGTGGCGAGCCTATCGACAACTGACTGACAACGTTTTTTTTAATAAAAAAACTCGTTGTTCCGGCGAACTTTATTCCACCCGTTCAGTTTGTATCGAATGGGGTCCTTTTTTACTTTTGCGTTCAAACGGGATGGAAAGTATCCTATGTCTGTTTCTTAGTTCTAAGCTACTTCTCCAAAAAGTTACTTACTGCCAAATTGGTTCAGGCGTTTTAGACTTATGAATAGTGTAACTAACACGATTTTATCTTTTCCAAGACATCGAGAAGTCAAATCCGCAAGACTACAGGAGGTGGCGACAGTTACACATAAAACAATATAAATTCTAAGATATGAATATTACCATCGAATGCCTGTTTCTGATGGGAATCAAACCCGTGGCGACAAATCCCCGGTCCGGGGTCTTTAACCATCTTTTTCTCAGTCTGGCATCTCGTAAAAGGCTAACATAGGTTAAGTATCACAAAATACCACTAAATCTACTGGTGGTAGAGTGCTTTGGAGCAACTTGTCTGGGTAGGCATCTAACGACATATCTTTCCCTACTGCCATAATTACCCTGTGATGCTTAAAAAAGTAGGTTAGCCGGTAGACTTGCTCATTAGGCCTTACACTCTTACCATAGGATAGTGCCTGATACATGACATTTATGGTGTCTGTAGGCCACGTTTGTCTCTTATCCGTGAAAGCCCGGGAAAGCCGTGTAATTTGTCGTTGTTTAATGCCAGAAAAAAACGTAAAACCGAGGAAGTTTTTGATGTAGTTTAACGTAAAATAAAATAAAATGTGATTTAGATAAATTAAAATGCAACGGGCAACAACCAGTTGTGAAGTCGTTGGTGTAAGGGTTAGGGTCCAAATCCTTGTTTAAAATTTTGTTTTTTGCCTATAGGCCTCCATTGATTCATACAGGTTTCATGAACTTGAGATGTTTTTTCATAAAAAACGAACTAATGGGCTACCTGAAGAAAAATAGTCATCACTCCCTATGGACATCTGCAACACAAGCGAATGCGATATCGTTTTTTTTAAACTCAATAATCCTCCTAAAATCTCTACGTTAAAGCTCCTTGGGAACACACTTTTTGAAAGTTTGACGTTTCGTATAAAGTTTCTCCGTGTTATCTTTGAAAAGGAGGTAACAGCTAGGCAACGTATGCTACGGATGACTCTGCGTAAGCGAATGCCCATAAACGATGAAAACACAGCAATGACAAAGACAAGAGCTATGGCTGCAAAAAATACAAAGGCGCTAGATACTGTGGACGAGTTTTTTTTGTAAGATTACCGAGTGGTAAGAGGTAATTTTGATCTATCTGCCAATAAGATAGCCTGTCTTAGATAAAAGATTGTGCTATTTTAAATATATTGCCAGGTAACCGCTGTTACTTTTAAGTAGTTAACAAAAACATCTTAGCAAAAGTGTAGAAGGCCTATCTTTATCTGTAGATAAGAAATTAATATTGGCCGTATGTATACAATGTTTTTATGGCATATATCAGCAAACAGACTTATAGCTCTATATATGGTAAGAGACAACCGCGATCTATAGAAAGCTTTTAGATTGAACTTAGATTGTAAAGGCGTGTTGCTGTCTAGTGGCTGCGGAATGAAGCCCAACATGGAAGTCTATCGGTTGGCTCAACCTTCGGGATATGACAGTACTTTGACACCAACATTATGACTACAGGGATAAGAAAGGCGTTGGATCCCTATCCCGACAAGTTGTTGCACAGGACATTACCACCGGTGGTTATGTTGGTAATGACTAACGGCCAATATTAATAATCAATCCTAATCCAAATTTTGCTGTCCAAGATTGATATTTTGACCCATTTTTATGTTATCGCTTGCCAATAACATATCTGAGGACAGGATAAATATGGCAATTATGTATAGGATAGGCCAGCGGATACGCAGCTATCTAGATTGCTTGAAATCCATCTTTAGAAATATAATATTAACATTGGCCGTAATTCAATCAATCTTCGATTCTCACAAGCTATGAAATTATGAGACAGGTGGATAAACAGCCAGACCCGGCTTCATCATTAAAATGCCTGCCCCGATGGAAATCGAACCCGAGCCTAGAGGTTGGGCGGTGTAGTTAGGCGTCTGCTAATTATTGTAAGAAATTACTAGTAGCTTGAAAGTGTAAAACAGTAAGCAACACAGATATCTGATTTCTGCATACTGTAGGTATGTGTATACTACCCCAATCCCACTTATATCATAAATGTGAAAGTTTGTCAGGATGGATGGATTTTTGTTGTCTTCAACACGAAATAAATGGAACGAATAATAAATATTAATAATAGATAGTCTTTGCGATGTAGTGGTCTGATCTTGGTGTTGACTACACGAGGATTGGCTTCGATTGCCGGATCAACTCAACTCAAAAATATGTTTTTTGATTTACTTATATTATTGTCCGAGATTGGATAAATGCCCGATTGACGATATGTTTGCAACCTATTACAGTAAACAATCCCGGAAAAAAATGTTTTCATTTCATTTCATTGAACGAAATATTATATTAAAGAAGACATTTAAGCATACGAAAATATTCTACCATATTATGGTGCGCAAATATTTTACTTATGTTTAAACAAATACATTAGTTATCAGTATATTACATAACATGTTTTAAAGCATTGTGGATCTACCTTAAGGTAGTTATGGGTGTTCTGGTTATACCTCTGCCTGACTCTTCCAAAATAGGGGCATAAATACACTTGATTCAAAACACATAGACTAAATGTTACAAAAAATATATATTAACTAGCTGTCCCGGCGAACTTCGTTCCACCCGTTCAGTTAAAACAAAGTATTGTTTTCTTATTTTTCCTGCATTTTTCCCGTTTTTTCTCTTTATAAAAACCTTTTTCGGACAATAACTTACACAACAAAAAAAAGAATTAGCCAAATCGGTTCATTCGTTCGGAAGTTATGCGCTTACCAACATTTTTGGCAATTCATTTTTATATTACAGATTGGTCCGTAGGGATTTTGAAGGTACTTCTTCTAGCTTTACTACGATTACCTAATCATATTTTGCTTGTAAGATATTATACGCAACTACAAGCATAAAATTATAAGCAACTAAAATAATATTTTACAGTAAGCAGTGATTCTAAATGATAATAATCAACTGTGTCTGACGCAGTGCAACGCATCAGTGACGCACTCGTTGCCTCACTCCGTCGCGGGATCTACGTAATTATCTCGTTATAAATAATCGTGCAGCTGAACGCCGTCCGTGCTCTGCAACCAATCGGATTGTCTCGCTAAGATAAATGATGATGCTTGCGTTTTAAACTAATCGTTTTATTCCTATAAATCTTAAAGAAATCGTTTTATTTGTCATTTCACAAGATACTACTAAAGTAAATTTGTTACGATATCTCTCAGAAACGTACTAATTTGAAACTACATAAATGTTGCGTTTACCTGCAGTTTCCATAGAACAGATGTACTTTGCTGACAATTAAGATAATATAAGATTATGTACTTTTGCACTAAACAATAAGTTTAGTATAATTTACATCAATTTACTCAACGCATCCAAAATTAAATTCCTTTTAGGAAATTCTGTCAGATAGTAAAACAAAAGTAGCCTTTGTCCTTTTTAAGACCCTTTTATGGCGGTATGCGTTAAATTCGGTTCTGCCATTTTGACATGAAATGGAACATACACACTTCCATATTTATAATATGCCGCAGGTTGGAAAAGCACCATTTTCACCTTTGGTGTCTCGAGGCGGCGTGAATTACTTTCCATTATAAAATCCGCTTGCTTGTTTGCCTTCCAATATGACAAAAATAAATAAATATAAAAAAAACTATAAGGTAGAAGCAGTAACAAGAAAAAACAATTTCTTATGTCGAATGTCTCACTTCATTACTTTAAAGCATTACACAAAATCAATCCTACAACATATTTTAATAATACTCTAAGCTTGTGTTAAACAATATATCGCTTATAATTAATAACTATCTTAATAAGGAACTTGTATAATATTTTGTACTGAGCATTTGTTATAAATTGATGATCAACTGAGTCTGACGCAGTGCAACGCATCAGTGACGCACTTGTTGCCTCACTCCGTCGCGGGATCTACGTAATTATCTCATTATAAATAATCGTGCAGCTGAACACCGTCCGTGCTCTGTAACCAATCGGATTGTTTCGCTAAGATAGATGATGATGCTTGCTTTTGCAACTAATCGCTTCATTTGTAATGTCGTAAGATGCTATTAAGAAGAATTTGTTACACCTTCTGTAAGATTTTTTTTACTTGTGTTATTTACATACATATATTCAAGCCAAGTTCCTTACGGGTTAGGCAGAGAGTGTCAAGTGCCAGATTTCACGATCCTAACAAACCTGTCTGGCTTCCTTCACATTCATTACCCTTTTCATACAAACATGCCGGTTTCGGAGACTCTTGACACCACCCTCGGATAATATCCGAGTGATCTGATCATGGAATGTCAAACTTGGTCTCCCCGCGTACCTACATTCAACCACATTCGCATTATGTATCGGCTTTGTCAATTTAGGTTTATAAAACTATGAATAAGTAGATGGTAATCCTGATAGGAAGGCTACTGTTCGAAATAGATACGACAGATCATCATCGCTAAATTTTCGTCAGGATATTGCCCTTTATATCCTCCACCCTAAGGACAGGCTCAGGTTACATAGTTCTGCATTTAAGTTATGCATTACATATTTTTTTCCCTGTTACATAACTTTAAGGACCAACCAACAGATTGTCTTTGTTCTGTGGTTTTATTTTAACACATTTGATGGTAAGCCATCTCTAACGCCCACGAAGCTGCGAAAATTTTTGTTCTCGCGGTTGTATTACTGACCTTTCAGTTAGCTCTTTTCTTGATATACTTAATTGTAACTTATTAAAAACGCCGCTCTCACTGGAACCACAGATACATTAAAAAATAGGATACGTCTTTGGGATTGCACGGTAGATGACTGTCACGTTTCCCGATGATGTGGGTGAAATTTGGTTCTCTATTAAGCAGTTATAAATTAAACTGTTCCTTAACTCTTCGTAAGTCATGTGAGATATGATATGATGATAATATGGCGATCTTTAATTGCATCTCTAATCACCATATGCGATGTATAATAAATAATAGTAATAGGAAACAATTTTGCCAGTAATGTAATTTGGTAGCGTATATTATTGGCTATGCCGATAAAACTTATAATTAATAGCGGTCTCGTGCGAATTAGTCGCAATACGAAATGCGGTGAATGTTGAAACGTTACATAATTAACAATAGAGCAATTAAGTTTCGCGGCATCGCAGTTCGTACTGAAAACGAATGCCATTTCGCGGCGGATGGCCGCAGTCCGCGATTCGTTTCGCTTCGCTGATGGACAATACATTTCACTGATTCCGCTGACGTAGCTTTTGCTGATTCTGCCTTCATCTAGGGATGAGATAACGCTTCTGTAACACTGATATCGATTAAAGAATCGATCCTTTAAAACATCGATTATTTTTTTATGCAATACCTACACAGGCCACCTGACTCTGCTTGCTTATTGGCCTTGCCTGCAATGGAAAGTGTTTAAGGTCCTCAAGACATACTGCCACCAGTAATTGATTTCACAATAGTGTAATGTGAGGCAGAAATTATAAGTATATACGGAATTTTATAGTAGATGAATGCCATGTCCGAATGCAAATCTCAACAGCTTTAGCTCAATCTAACAGCAGTTATCATAGCAAGCATATGATAACTTCTAGGAACACTCTTCATACAGATTGCAGTAGACAACCAAGGAAATCAACGTCTCCGCGAAAAACAAAATATTGACTAGGTAGATCCTAATGATGCGAATTCGGTGTTCCGTTTGAATAATGTCAATATTTTGATGATTTGAGAGATCACGCTCCAAAGTTAACAAAAACCTGATTTAGGCTGTGAACATATAGTGTTTGACGGCGGGTGACGCAGTCGTGATTTGTTCCAGTTGCTGTATGACAAAGTGTTTCATACATACATATACGACATACATTTATGACAAATCATTGATTACGACTAATTAAAGAGAGAAGATTATTAATTTAAAGTTCAGAACACACAATTCACTGTTTTGCGACTAAACCACTTTACTGATTATGATAAATTTGATATGGATATGGTTAAAGACACATGCTAGTGTTTATCCTTTCCTTTTGCTAATGTTTTTTTTTCAAAAACAACTCCTAAAGGGTAGGATATTCGAAAGAAGCTTGAATAAAAATTTGTTTTACGATGACGAAGCATAATAAGTTATCTAAAAAAATTTATTATATAAATCGAAATAAAAAATCCTATTTTGTATAAAAATAATCTTTCACAAAATTTTATCTCATAGCTACATGAAACCTTTTTTAAAAAAACATTTCAAATTTCTAATCAATTTCTGGCTTAGCTTATTCTCGGTAACAGTAACAACTTACTATTTTAAATAAATCATTAAACCACGACAGACATAGCTGGAATTAATAAACGATTTATGATTTTATCATCAAATCGGTTTTCTTACGATATCATCTCTTCCATAATTGTCATCCCTATTTTAACCCACTAACGCGGAACAGTAACGCTGATTACACTGCTATTTCACTTTCAAGTGCACACGAAAAGGCAATAGATTCACGATTACACCTCGATTTACAGGATCCTATCTAAAGTTCGAATTTAAATAAGAAAGCGGATTTAGTTCACTTCGTATTTTTGCAGTGCGATAGCAAAAAACTTTGTGTTCATATTTTACGATAGGAAAGCCAGATTTAAAATCCGGGTTCTTACAAAGTTAGATGTATGACTGTCTTTTAGTGTAACGCTAAAGGATTTTAGATTGAAACATCCTTTATAATAAAATATACTAGATGTTTCTTGCAGCTACGTTCGCGTTTTATAGTTATTTAGTATTCTAATTCTGTTATCTAGTAATCTTTCTTATATCGAGGACCCCCTTTCTATCTGATATATAGGGGGTTACTTTAATCTCGGGATAAAAAATAGCATATCATAGTTTTAGCTCTATCAAACTATGGTAAGCAGCGCTCAGGTTGGGGCTAAATTTTTGGGGAAGATAACCTGCTACTCTTACGTCTAGGCTAATTAGCTGTTAGTACTTGCGTGAGGCCGTGAATATACTTATCACTATAATCAGGGACACTCGTTCCGAAACTCTATCTATTCTAGATCGCGATGTTATTGATAAATCAGTCAACATTTGCCTCTTATGAGCTGCTGGTAGGAAAAAAGTTTATTACGTGAGAAGACAGTGTTCGAGCACACGGCTCTCCTGATGATAAGAGATAGCAGTAACCTATAGACACCGCATATATCACAGGTGCCTTGCTATGCTTCGACCAAGATGTTAGGCCTATCGTGCAAGTTTATCTTCCCTACCCCCAGTGACCGCAAAATGACACTATCATTGTGGCGACAGAAATATGGCAGTGGACTCATACCTATTAAATTTCAACACTGTAGTCTACCACCACTTTTCTTGTTGACCTGTTTAACTCTCGTCTCTCTCGTCTCTACCAAGCGTTTACACAGAAGTAGATTACTTGTTCTTCTCAGCGGACCCGAACCGACACGGGAAACAGATTTATATTATTTAAAAGAGCGGGTGTAACAGTTTGATTCCCCGTAAGTAAAGTAGCAAGTCTGGGCTAGTCTAAAATATTTTTCAATATAATGGATAAACTTATGAAACAACATAATAGCTCTCGTCGGTTCAAACGATCCACCGTATTTACACACGATTAGGGCAACTCAAATACATTATTGTTTAACATGTAACCCCATTACTACACACGACATGTGGCATTTATTGTCAATACCATGCAATTGCCCTAACAATGTTCCGCTAATAAAACTAGTGATGTAAGTACACCCACCTCTTTATCGAGTTTGTCGATAATAACCAGATATTACCGATAACTGACAATTTGCATGTAAAACCATAAACATGATATTTATGTTATAAGACACAGAAAATTGCAGCTGATCTGATCGTAATGCAAGATCTGATAAGAGTAAGCTCTAAGATACTATCTTTTCGTCGGGATCCTAGGCCACGAGTACAAGTCTACCGACTATTTTAACCTCCATCATTTATTTCTAAAAGATTGGCAACGCAACTCTTACATCTCTGATGTTGCAGCTGATTTACCATCAAGTAAGTGGGTTAATCGTTTGCCTCTTATGCAATAGACTTAACTTATCATCAGGTAATATAAGACAGAGAAACATGAAGCTTATCTGATCGTAAGGGACAACCTCTAAGACATTATCTTAGGGTCGGAATCTTAGTCCATGAGATCAATTCTACCGGCTATCCTATCCAAAAGCATGAAATTTTTATGAAAAATCTAATTCATTTCTATAAATCCGCAATGAAACTGTGATACCTCTGGTGATGCAGTAATTGCTAGCGGTAGTAATGATATACCATCAGGTAGTCCATTTAACCGTTTGTCTCCTTTATCTAATGGCCAATTTAATATCCTATCTAAGATAAGAGATAGTGCTACTTTAGATCAGTTACCAGGCAACGACTATGATTTATTCAATAATTAATAGAAATGTCTTAGCTCCAAAACTCTAATAGGCCTATCTCTAACTGCAGACAGGTTATTAATTATGGATGACTACATTTCACAACATATTTTTTAGATTTTCTTTAAACCAACCGGTTTCACTATATATACAACTACCAGGGCTATATAAGATAATCCTGATGATTTAACAATAGTGTTAAAGTAATGAAATGATGATAATAATTATCATATATTATAATATCTTGCGGAAAGTGATATTGATAAATTGTGTCTACAATGGAATTCTACCAAGCGCCGACGATAAGAAGTATAATAACTTTCTTTAGTATTAAAAAAATATTTACATGCAAGATTATACAACCAAATTTGGTCTTGTACTATTAACCTTTATTGTCTATAAGTATTCCGTATTTCTTATTATTAAGAAATCCGTTACCGTAACTTATACTTTTTAACCCACAAACATACTTTAATAAGTTGCTTAAACATTTACCTTTCAGGTACCTTTAATTTACATTTGCCTTTCAATTTACTAAATTTAATATTAAAATATTAAAATTTAGTAAATTTAAATATTAAACAATATACACAGTAAAAAAATATTTAATTGTTTTACGTTAGGTTGTATTTCATGGTATTGTATACTTTTAATTTTTTTATTAAAAATAATTTTCATTGTATCACAGAAAGAGTATGGTACATAAGTTTCGTGAAGTTTCAAATTTTCAATAAAAACTTATCCTAGATAGTGTGCATGTACAGTGTACACCTACTCGAGACCGCTGGAACAAATTGAAAAGCAAATAAAGGCTTTCAGTTAAAAACGTTGGAAACTTTTTCAATTACAAACTTGCGTGTGCGGGTGTAATATAGCACGAACAATATTTTATCGGTGTGGACAAGATTATATTATCAAAATTTTGTTGTTCACGGCAACACTATTAATTTTATAAAACCTTTATTAATACTCGTAAATCCTGAATCCTGAGAACTACGTGTATGAAGAACGAGAGTATACTTGAAGAAACCGATGTCTACTTACTCTATTAGAGCCTAGTAGTCTGGGTTCTTAAAGATAACCCAGAGGAGAGAAGAGTGGTAGTTTAAAAAATGTCGAAGCCCTCAAGTGCCACTTGTATGGTACATTTGAATATTTTTTTTCTGATTCTTATTCTAAAAAACCAGACATATTTTGAACAACTAAATATCAAACTCATTATTAACATTAAGATGAAAATTTTATTTTTAATTTAAAGCATTTCGTTTTCTTTCAAACACTTTGAGAGTTTTAATAATGTATGCCATTTTAAGTGATTGTTGGAAAATCTTTATAAAATTAGCTGTTTTTTCTATTCTTGTACT
The DNA here is from genome assembly GCA_002245505.1 of Calephelis nemesis. Taxonomy (NCBI): domain Eukaryota; kingdom Metazoa; phylum Arthropoda; class Insecta; order Lepidoptera; family Riodinidae; genus Calephelis; species Calephelis nemesis. The sequence goes on from NJDD01001033.1 coordinate 386,923, forward strand.
TTACTACTTTTTTGTAATAAAGAAGAAAATATGCAGCTGGCTGTTACTGTATTGCTGAGATGATGGGACCCAATGAAAATTAAAAATAATAATAAATAATAGGCGATAGAACCAATTCAGCTGAGTTGCTATGCATTGCTTTAGAAACTAGCTAAGACTGACTTGAGTTTTTTTATGTTATCGAAAGACAAACAAGCAGACGGATTTCCTGATGATAAGAAATTCACAAAGCAAATTCACAAATAGTAACCGACCTGAGGCCGGGATGTTAAGTCTCAAGTAAAAGTAAGTGTAACGGCTACCTCATTTTCCTAACCGGAACACGTCAACGGCAAGCACTGAAGTTGTGGCTGTGGAAATAGATAAGGTGATGGTATACATAAATTAATAAATTATCACCAGCCAGTCTTTTAAGCCAGACGCCGAATTTGAAATCTTTTTGTATGTAGAGTTTGAGTTTTGAGATTAGTGCAGTGGAGTCAGAGGGAAAAGAGAGTTTGTGGAATTTAAAGAGAATTCTTATAAAGACAAAATCAAACTGAGCAAAGAAAATAATGTTATTGAAGATAATTTGCAAACAAAAATTACTGCAGTACTTTTCTTTCTTTTCTTAGTTTTTGGCATAAGCGTTTGCATTTTCCATTAGTCAAGTTGAAATTTGCACCAAGTAGCCCGTTTTAACATTGATTCATAAAGTCATAAGTCGTCAAAGTAAGTCATGACAGGGTCTTAAGCAAACCCGTGGCTTTTGTGGTCCTCACAACAAAAGCGCATTCACGATACACAGCTTTCTTTCGGACTATTTATTTTGTTCACTTTTATTAAACGATATTATTAGAAAATGTTACTAAAATTTACTAATTTTTCTTAATATACAATACTCAATAATTAAAAAAAAATAATCAACAGTTTTTTGCCATTGCGCCAAAAAACCTATTGTATTAGAGTTAATATAAACTTAGAGTTTTTTAAACAATCAGACAATTACCATAAAATTATGTTAGATACTTTTAAAGGATTTCATTTTCCGACAAACCTTAAGGTACCTTTTTATAGTAAATTAATTAAATTTTCTGCAAAATATGTCAGAACCTCAAGTATTTTTTTTAATTTGTTGAAGAAGTCACAAGAAACAGACATAACATTTTGTATGCCACTCGTAACGAAAATCTAAAACTGTATTGAACTTTCAAAATTAAAAGGTTAAACTTTGAAAAGTGATTAAAAGATATAAGTAAATAGGAACATGACATTGACAAGCATTGAAATTATGGAAAAGTATTCCCCTGCGGACAGTTAGGCGTGTTGTCGCACAAATTCCACTAAGAATCAAATGAATATTATAATATTCTGGAAAAGAGAACAGTATAAATAAATTGATTCTCGCCAGACAACATGGCGGCTAATAAATTACTGCGTATGAAAATTTTCACAAAATAAATTATACATTAGGTGTGAGCTGTCGACGGTGATGTATTTCCACTTGTTTATAGTTTGAAACAAACATTACCATAAATTTATAATGCGTACAGTTTATGTATGCGAAATATCAATTTATTTCTTATTAATGGAGTTATTTTAAAAGTTTCGGTGTACGGATGTGACAACCTTGTCGCACGTACTGTCGTGTTATTTGTTGCGATCCCAGTGTGCGTACGGCAATAACTTGCCGAACACTGTATTAAAACTTTAGTTTCCATATGTCTTTTTTTGTCATAGCATCAGTACTCGTCATTACCTTGTCCCAGTTTGGAAGGTTCCACTGAAATCCATAAAAATCTTTATCATTAAATACAGGTTTAAACATACATTAAGACCTCTTTTTCTATATCTTATTCTTTTTCTTAATGTAAGTTTATACCTGTATTTAACGATAAAGATTTTTCACACAACTTCACTTCACTTCACTGTATATTTAAGATTCGCCAATTAATAGCCTGGTGTTTTCGTTGACTAGAGGAAGTTCTGGTTTCGATATTGTGTTTTTTTTTCAAATTTTTAGTAAAACAATGTTGTCAGTGATTAAATAAGTGTCCGTTTGGCGATTGGTTGGGCTTATCGTGGTGATCTGGTTGTAGCTCTGCTTCGACCACATTCATGTCCGTATGGATGAATGTGATTCAAACCTTTTTACTGGATGAAACAATTTTGGTAATATTATTTTATTTGGAAGTTGGTCCGTTGTATTTAATCAAAATCCAAAAAGTGATTTTTCATGTTCATAAGTTGTAGATTGTAGGTACTCGACAGCCTACTACAGCAATACTTAGTCTGGCCATAAATACTGTTACACTTAAAAATAAAAAAATATTACATTTGAATTTCGAATCTGTCATTTTTATACGATTGTTCATTGTGTTTTCTCA
>NJDD01001033.1:390178-417351 GCA_002245505.1 Calephelis nemesis
TATATTTATGTATTAAACTAACACACTGTAAAAGTAATATATGTTATTTGCAGTTAAAAAAATATTTTTTTTCTTTATTACAATATTTATGGCAAGACTAGGTAGAACATAAAAATTGAAGTCGGTTTTTAACCAACTTATAAAATCATACATTAATAAGTATGACTTACTTATACTATACTTTTTGTATATATTAATAGATTTCACCGCTAGTTGGGAACGGACCTAAAATATCATATTTGAACAAGTGTAATTCGGATATTAAACCATTTTCACGAATCCTGCATCTAATGATGGAGTCGCCTCTGTGGTCTAGCGGTCCAGCGTTACATTTTACTTCTTGAGGTCTCGGGTTTATTTCCGGGATCGGGCAATAAAAAAATTGAAATTGTATACTTTCAATTTTCTTATAAAAATAATGTTGAGTATGTGTGCCCGGCTGGCGATAGGTTTGCCACCTATCACATTGTGTGACTTCGTGTATTTGGCTAAGCTTGGGTGCCATTGTTGTGCCGCTACCTATTCCTACGGGGATAGGGGCGTGAAGATACTGATGATAGAGTTCTAAAAACGTCGAAGAAAACTTTCAAATGTTGTGTACTTATATGATATAATAACAATTTGTTATTTGCAGTTTTGCTTTGTTTATGTTAAAGTACTAGCTGCCCCGGCGAACTTCGTTCCACCCTTGGGAAATTTTAGAGTATTATTTTTCCCATTTTCCTTGCAACTTTCCCGGTTTTTCTCTTCATAAGAACCTTCTTCTGACAGTAACTAACACAACAAAGGAAGAATCATCGAAATCGGTTCAGTGGCTGGGAAGTTATGCGCTTTCCAACACATTTAGCGATTCATTTTTATATTATAGATGTTTTCTATCGTTGGTTTAGTTTTTGTATGTATGGAAAGTATTTTGCTAATCGCGAGATTTTTACAACTTCACCGAACTCGTGGGATACTTACCAACTCCTGCCACCATAATGACAATGTTTGACGCTGTGGTGTCCCTTATGGCTAGCAACCCGCTCACAGGATAACAATGCACCTATAATATCTAAAGTTTCTATAGGGCATGGTTGTTTAAAAAATACTTTGTCCCAGTTCGTTACCTTGTCCCATTAAAAAAAAGAAACAAAAAAATATAAATATTTGGTTCAAACCTCAAAATCTATTTTGTGTCACAGTCCATCTAAAGTGCAGCTCTGTCTATTTAATAATTGTAGATAAATATGTTACATAAAGCTCTGTTTATTTAATTGAAAGTAACTGCAGCGAACGTAAATACTGGCCAAGTAGAATTCGCCTCGCGGAGGACTGCGCGGAAGATAAGACGATAATAATTCTTCGCGAAATGTCACGAAAGTTCATAACTGATAAAAGTTTCGTCCTTTTCTTAAATTTTAATAGAGATTTAATTTCCAGACGTATTTTATCCTAGGCTGATAATTGGACTTGTTTAAACATAGATTTTAAATTTTTAATGTTGGCTAATAATCTATTTATTTTTCATAATTAAATAAAGTATTAATTTAATTGGACAAAGTAAACAGTTTTTCTAGCTCTAGAGCAAACAATTTATTTATAATATTATGCATATGACATTTCAAAATACACTGCTTTCTCCCTAATTATCTGTTGTGTTCGCTTTTATTAAACAATAAAATTTAAAATGCCACCAAAATTGACTAATTACTCAGTTTTAATAAAGGAATCCACATTAAACCAAACCTTAAATTACCTTTTTATAGAGAATTAAATTTTATGCGAAATCTGTGAAAACCTCAAGTATTTTTTAATTTGTAATACATGGGGTAAACGATATTTATACTTTTATGTAACTAGTACTACTTAAATGTAACAAAACTTAAAAAATATTAACCCTCTCTTTCATTATGCAATAGATTTTTTTATGATAATGGGAGGAAAACAGACTACGGATTTCCTGATGGTAAGAAATTCACGCCGCCTAGAGACACCAAAGGTGGTAATAGTGCGTTGCCAACCTGAGGCCGGGTAGGCTTCGAGCAAATGTAAATTTACCGGCTACCTCACCTTCCAAACTGGAACACGTCAACGGCAATCATTGGACGTTATGGCGGTAGGAATAGGTAGGGCGGTGGTACCAATCCGGGCGAGTCGCTCTACCACCTAGTAGGATGTCACAGTGGTGGTTGAGAAAAACCTATGCTCGTCTTTTGCCTGGCAGGAAAGCAGATGCATTCTGCAAAGGAGCCCGGACCAACACGGGGAAGCAATAATTGCATTTTTCGAAAAGTTATGTACAGGCTTTGTTTTATATTTTCTTAAACGTAATACATGAATGAATAATTGAAGAAAAGTAAAGAAAAATTGAAACCTAGAAACACAATTACATTACTTATACCTTGTTTGGGATTTAAAATATCGATATTTCGTGTAAAAAAAAAATTCATCATCGTCATAATCTTTCTGGTATTTATTTCGGTTCCTCTGTAAGTTTGGAAGTGACAATTCCGGTTGCACCTTTATTATTACTTTTTTAATTCGCTCGATCTTCGGTATCGTTAATTGTTAATCCATTGACACAATTAATGTGTTAATACACGACATATACGATCCTTCTTGTTTTTAACAGAAAATCTTGTAAAAATTACATTCATCACGCAATTGCCACTAACAGACGAAGGTCAAATCCTTATAAAACAATTAAACAACAACTATTCATGCTCCCTACAAAAAAACGACTTAAATGGTCAACTGCTACAAAAATGATTAAAACCAACTGAAAGGACGCGTAAATCAGCCAACATTGTAATACACCCTCCACATGTCAACAAACGGGAGGCGAGCAGGAGTTAATTAAATAAAAATACCCACGGAATCCGTTCCGTGGAGGTGTCAAACACCAATCAGCAAATAAAGAATCGCCAATAAGTTAGCGAGCTATTCACAGAATCGAAAAGGTTCTGATTCATTGTCACGTCTCGGTTTGATTGGACGTGCTTTGATAGCGATAGCCGGGATTGCGAGCGTTCGAATTTTAATATTTTTTATTCCCCCCTCATATTCCATTCTATCCTGCTGTGGTTTGGAAATATTTATGACGAGTTGTTTTGCTTTGGCAAGATCCGGTTAAAGTGGTGTGATAAAACTCTATTTCCATTCGTTTAGCGCGCTTTACACGGTGAACTTTTTATATACGGATAACATTTTTGTTAGCAGTTTTGTAATATAGGATTTTCAGTTTAGTTAAATGTCTGTATGTTTATTGATTTATACAAGACTAAGGGTTTATCTGTACTTACATTTACCGTAGCTAAAGGAAGTAGTTCATTATTATTTAGCCCCTAAATTTTCCTTGAAAATAAAATTTCAAATCCGTTTGACAGTTTTGGGTAAAAGCGTATTAAGATCAAAAATAAGAAAACTCGTCAATATTTATGACGAGTTGTTTTGCTTGGGCAAAATTTAGTCAAAGTGGTGCGATGAAAATCTATTTTCTTACGTTTACCGTAATTTGTACGTTGAATGAACTTTATGAATAGTGAATATTATTCATTTATATTTGATGAGTTGGCTGAAATTGCAAGTTATTTATTGCACCTTATAGAAATTCAAGCATTTTAGATTATGAAAGAAATGGAGTTAATACCTTCTTCATCCCGTTTCTTAAATTCAAATTTATCTTACTGTGGCCTATAATATAGACTTTGGCCAAGAATTGAGCTATCAATGCAAAAATTATTATCAAATCCCTCAGAGCGCTTAAAGAAACAAGTAAGAAAACTCGTCAGTCTTATTATTAATATTTATGACGGGTTGTCTTGCTTTGAACAGATTTGGTTATAGTTGTGTGATAAAACTATTTCTGTAGTACTTCTAGTAATTTTAGTGTAACTATATCTCTGATTTAAAATATTTATCGAGCAAGGGATTATGAAGGTAAGAGATAAAGGTTTGCCTCTAAACATAATTGCGAAACATACAACCCTAGCTTTCAGACGGCATTTGACTTTAGCAATACGAATTAACATGTATAATATCAAAACTCATTATTTAGGTAATTTGATATTTTCACTAACCACAGATATTAAAGCGGATTAACAAAACATTATTCGATGTCATTAACACTAAAATCTAATTTCGCACCGCGCTTGGATATTTATTACATTAGAAGGTTCACATGAATTGGAGCTTGATAAACTGTACCATTATATTTACATTTTGAATTTGGCTTTTCGTTTTTAAATCTCACGGCGTTTTCATTTTTTTATGATATTGGAAGGCAAACAAGCAGACGGATTCCCTGGTGGTAAAAAATTCACGCCGCCTGGAGACAACAAAGGTTGTTATGGTGCGTTGCCAACCTGAGGCCGGGATGTTAGACCTAGAGCAAAAGTAAGTTTACCGGCTACTTTACTCTCCGAACCGTGTTTTAACCAAACTATGCTTTTTAAATATGTTTGCCTTTATATAGGTTTTTCTTTATGTTACTAGATCCGTCGTTTGTTAATCAACTTTAAACATTTTTTTTTAAATCAAAACAGCGTACTTTTAAGGTAGTCTTATAACCACCAAGTCTGGATTTGATTACAATATTCAAGGAAAATTGAGAAAATTACTAAATTTTTTTGCATGTTTCGACGACTTAGACAGCAGAATGTTATAATAATAAATATTATCACTTTTTGTACAACACATATAGCAAATAAACAACAAATGACAATATAAATATAAAGGTGTGTATAGACGGCGTGGGTACAGAGTAGATCAATCAGACTCGGCCCGTGTTTCGATTCGACGTGTCACACTTCCTGTTTAGCCCTGGACAGGTTGGCGTAGCTTGAAAAAAATGTCTGCGTCGTCTAATCAGTTGAAGGAAAAATAAATCTGTTCTGTCCTATGCGTTTTCAAAGGTAAACTCGATACAAATATCGTTTGTGCGAAAGACGATCGCGTTCGCAGGAGCTCGAGCTCTAACATGCCGTTTAGCTACGCTTTAAGATGGTAGATCGGCATCTTCTCTTGAACTACTTTTGTTGTTTTTTTAAAGAATTGTAAGATTAGTAGATAGAGTATAAGAAAGAAAAACCATAGCTTTTGAACCAAAGATGAAAATAATACGCTTTCAACTTGAAAATAAGATTTAGAGATTTGTTTAGATATTTCTTTTCCTAACTAACTAAATCGTAACTCGAAGTAGGCGAATATTGTTGTTATGACAGTAACGAGGTGGTATCAATATGGACTAGACGTGCAAAACTCCCATATCCTCGAAAAGGGCTGCTATCTCTGCTACAATGAGGGCAAACACGTCTAGCGAAAGACACTTAGTCCCACAATATTATGATAAGTGGTAAGTCTACCTCCAACCGGGCGCATATCCGATCCCGGGCAACGTTATTTTTTGTAAGAAAATGAAAAATACACGTTTCCTATTTTTTTTTGTCCTACCCGGGACTCGAACCCGGGACCTCAAAATGTCAAGCCCGACGCTCACCGCTATACCACAGTGGCGATGATGATACTAGTGGTGCTTTAAATTTGTTTAAAGAAATAATGAAACTGCATCGAAGGCAAGATTTGAACCTTAGACTACTTTGATAAAAATGGAAATTAATGCTTTAAATTATTTCTTTAAAATTTGTTCGAATTTATACCAAGCAGTTTAATTAAGTGCAAAAGTTAGAACATCTCAATAGTTGTGTTCTGATTATGTAATTGGTCTTCTACAAAAATTTATCTTTGTAAATAATAAAAGTAACGTAGTAGAAAAGATATCTACACCTTGCATTTCAATCTACCTGTAACATTTTAGCTTTTTCACAAACACACGATAAAATTCTTGAAGCATTTCACAAAATATGAATCAGAGATTTAGCGAAACGTAGTGTGTATTTCTAAAAAGAAGTAGGTCTCACAAGTCGCATCATGCAGAGTTCCTTCTTTGTCTGAGATTTCAAGAGCCACTCAACAGATTGTCGCGAAATATACGACTGGCGAATCAAAACTTTTTCTCTTAAAATTAAAAACAGGTAACATTTCCGTAATTACTCTTGAAACGTTTAAAAAAGATATCAAAGTTACGTGTCTATAAAATGTATTTAAGAAGTCCATTTAAATGTAAAGAATTTACGGAAAGATTACTTATTACTGTAAATAGTATCTATTACTGACTTAACGAAACTAAGACAACCCTTAACGAGCTGATGATAAGATATACTTTGTATAATAAATTTGATATTTTAGATTAAAATAATGTATTTGCCCATAAAGACCTTTAATTTTAAGTATTCATAAATTTGCATTAGTCAGTTAATGAAAACTCGAATAGTGATGATCCTTGCTTTTTTAGTGTGATAACACATATATGAGTATTTAAAAAATATTTCAAGTTTTGAAACTTGAAAATTTCTGATCACAAAACACATTTTTACTCGTAAAACATTTCCTAGGGTATCATTGTTTTAACTATTACTAGGTACTAATGTTTTACAAAAACCAACTTTGATGTTCGTATAAGACAATTGTGTCCACAAAAATTAGGAACCTTCAAGAAAAGAGTGAACTCATTCCTTAATGGTCGGCAACGCATCTGTGATACTCCTGGTGTTGCGGATGTCTGTGAGCGGCGGTGATCACTTTCCATCAGGTGACCCACTTGTTCGTTTGTCTCCTCTTGTATAAAAAAAAATTGACCTAACCCCAAAATGATGAAGTTACAGTCAACGCTTAAACTTAAACAGATGCTGGAACAAATTTAATCAAACACGCAGAACCAGAAGAAGACATTTATTTATGACACACAAACAACCCTGTCGCGAATCGAACCCGAGGCTCGGGTGATAGTGCCATACATATCTTACTAATGGCTGCACCCAGAGTCGTCAATTTTTTTTAATCGGTCATTTTCAGTAGGTAAATAAATTGAGTAAATAAAAGATACGTGATGTCTTTAAGTGCCGCTGAATGCCCTCTAGGTAAAGAAGTAGTTATATACACTTACATATTTCTGACTATTAGAAAACATATCTACATGTATGTCTTTCAGTCACATGAATCAGCATTAATCCCACTGGCAAGAGTCACGAAACATTGAGGACATACAGTTTGGTGAATTGGCTCCGTTCTGGGTTGGCTTCATTTGTCACGTGTATATAATTTGGCTTCAACAAGCCATCGCACAGAAGCGACACGCTCGTTTTGTTCAACTGCAATAAGAGCACATCGCATGTTACCATCAATGCTCTAGAACATTCGTCACATTACATTCAGACGTAAATTCAGTTACGCCCAACTGTTTATCAATGTCTGAAGTTTCATTGCGAAGCTAATTCCATTCTTAAATAAAGGTTATGCTAATGGTCATTCTTGAATTAAAATAATGTGCTGTTGTGACTGCGGACGTCGATAACAACCCGTTCGGTTTAGTACTACCATCTTTATTCCTGCTATCATCTGAGACTATGCTTTAAATACTCTTATAAGCAAGTTTATCGTCTGCCCCATCTTTTAAGTCATAAAACGGAACTATATATTGGTGGTGAAGATTCATCTAGCATATTTAATAACAGTAATTTAAAACGTAAGTAAGTATCTTCATGCCCATATTCCCGAAGAGGAGAGGCAAGGCAGAGGAAAGGCAGAGGCACAACCAGGGCACCCACGACTAGCCGAAGACACTAAGTCCCACAATGTGATAGGTGGTAAGCGTATCACCAACCAGGCACATATCCAATCCCATGCAAGGTAAAACTTAAAAGAATAAAATTATATCAAGAATATATTTCAACAATGGTGTATTTAGTATTTCACATAAATCGCTAGTCTTGTCTTAATCAAATTTCAATACTACTAAGTTGAAAGCATTTGCTTTAATATCTAGGAGAATAATCAAAATTGGTATCTACATCCAGTAATTAATTCTGAGATAAAGGTATTAAAGATTACGGATGTTATATTAAAAGTTGCGAGTGATGACTTGTAATAAGTATGCATATTTTAACTAAATATAAAAAACATGTTTAAGTGCGTGTATAAAGAGTGCCCTTCATATTATGTTTTTTAGTTTTCTGTGAAATTTGTAAAGCGGTTTACAGAATACATCTGTCCTAAAAGTTTCAATAATAGAATGGGAACAAAAAGGATGCGTCATACAAAAGAACAGTCAGTCCTTTCTTTATAGATCCATTCTACGCAAATCGGCCACGTTAAAAATTTTCAATAACCACCGTCAAATCCTAACCCCTACACGCAAACAAACTCGATATACTTCATTTTACGCCTCTTTTTCAGTCTAGTCTAAATAAAACAAAACTTTATATGTAATAATGCTAGTCATGAGGAGTTAATAAAAAAAAAAGGAAAAAGGAGTTAATCAAACTTGACAAACTGAGAACGTCCTCTTTTTTGGAAGTCAGTTGTAAATAAACGCGTTCACAATATACCGAAAATGTTCACGACAAGGAGTTTGTCACTGACCAATAACAAAAGCAACCAACGTAAAGCCAAGCCCTACAAAGTACCAAGCACAAAGCATTTGAAGCCTTGTTTAGCGCAATTTGATAAAATGTTGCCATTTGCCGGCGTTTCATACTTTAATTAACCAGAAATTTGTTTGTTAAATGTAGGAGAATGAGATGGAGTGACCGAGATATCTTTAAATTAAATTGCAGTAGGGACTTCCTAATTCTACGATATTACAACTTAATTTGAGACGTTGCTTTTTATTTAATAGGTGATAATGATACATTTGTATAAAGTCTTCTGAGATTGTAATTTTTTACCTAATTAGTAACGAAAAGTGGTTTTTAAGTCCATGTTTTTTATTTATTACCAGTTGTTATGCGTGTGTCTTCGATTGTAGGATAAACTAGCGCTTTCAAGAAAATCCATTGAAATTACGAGATAAAAATATTCGTCTCTTTTCTTATTTATTTTTCCTTTTTCTTACTATTTTTAATTTATCCTTGGGTATGTGGTTGCGTTAGTTGGAATGGTAGTCTCGTTGGTAGATGTTAGCTTACTCGCCTAAGTCCATCAATTTTCCGTAATAATAGGGGAGCCCAAGACGGGATTTTTGTAGTTACTCAGTTGCGTTAGATTAAGATACGAGATAAACCTTTCACTATTGTCAAACATCTCAATTTATATAGGGGCGAGTGTAGGGTAGTCGACCTATTTTTTTGGCTTAAAAATATACTCGAACATATCAGATTAAAGTACAGCAGATTTGTTGCATGCTAATAAGCGCACGTTTAAATTTTATGATGATTTGAATATACGTAAGTAAGAGGGTCAGAAAATTTGAAAAACAAAGTCGTCTATGTTCTATGTTCATTGTATGTTACGGAAATACTTTTTGATTGATATGTCCGCAACAGGAAACACTTTAGGCATGTATACTATTATCATTTGATGAGCTTGCCTATGATCAAGTAACTGTAATTGTTGTTTTAGCTTCCAGACGCTCAACCCACCGCTTGAAAGTAAAGTATGACATGACCTTTTATACTGTTAACTATTTATTTGACAAAATCCAATAAATCCATAAAAGTAGTAAATCTGTGAACCAACAGAACGCTGAATTTAGCATAGCTGGTTCCCCTACTACAAGACATGGGCACTGGGCAGGCTTTTGTTTCATAATTTAAATGACGTATTGTTGACTAACACATAAAACACAGACCATTTAATTATACTTTCATTACTTTGGGATTTAATATTTATTTATTAATAGTATTTATATTGAAAATATACTGTATATAATATGCTGAAAATTTTAAACCGGTTGGCCCATTTAATTAGAAACACTGAAGTGTACAAGTGACTAGCAATAATCCTCAACTTTGATATACAATGCAAGTAAAAAACGCTTTGAATCTACGTAGTGATTTAATAATTATTTTTGAACTTAAATTTTGAAAATTCTGAGATGATCTCGTATATTTTTCTTAACATCCTAGAAGAAGTTTAAGGCTAAACTAAATATTGCATAATCGTATCAAAAACAATCGTGATCGAAATCAAAAATGTATCAGACCACCTTGTAAGTATGAGCTACCGTTCTAAAAAAACCATCACTATCTGATCCATATTGCCGAAGTGTTCGCGTAACAAGCATACAAAAAATATATTCGAACTGATCACCTCTTCCACTTGGAAGTGGGTTGGAAACACGTTAAATTCACGGACACAGTTAAGTGTTTGAAATTTATTTCTTTTTGTAGACTGCGTGGAACTGATCCCCCCATTTATTGCGTCTGTGGACAGCACAAGTTTCCGATGTGAACGGCGGAAGAAGACGGTACTTTTACAAGTTTTAAAACGCTTGCGATCCACGCTTCGATAAATCTCACCTCGCTACAAATTGTATTATACGGTTTTAGTTTTAAAACTAGCCTACGTCCATATTTTGCTGTTTCGGTTTGAACTTGTACTCTTCAAAACAGAAATCCAATAAAAAACAATTTTTTTTTATGTTAAAACAAATGAGAAGATTAAAAATGTTTATGGGTCACTTTTTTATTCTATTAGGGATGATATTTCCAGTTTCTTAAATATTTGTAATATGTAACATAATTGCAGTCTTAGACATGTTTTAATATCAAAATATCTTTATGCCAAGGCCCTTACAATGTAGGCAGAGAGCATCGAGTACCCAATGACAGGATCATTGCAGACCTGTTTAGCTTTCTTCACATCTTGTATTAAGCGCAGCAAAACTTTAAGAACCAACCTTTGTCATCTAGGTAAATAAATATGCGTCATTTCATATTAGCCTTATCGGTCAATTCGTTCAGAAGTAATAGGTACGTGAACATGAATTTCAGCGATTCATTTTTGTACATACCTTGCGTCCTTCTCAAAAAGGTTTTGAATTTTGAATAATGTTGAATGCAAATAATGATATGTAATTAAAAATACCGTGAATAAAACGTGTTTTGGTTGAGAAAGAGTTTAGCTCTATGCGAGATTGACTTGAAGTGTAAAACGTACTTAAACAAGACTAAAAAAAATGTTGATAATAAAAGGACATTTGAATCACGATATTTTTTGTGTAGATATCTTTTAAAAGATGTACCTACTGTCTAAAAATTTGGACACTAATTTTAGAAGGACCTTACATTTGTATATGACCTATAGCCTACTCGGAACATATGAAAAAAGAATTATCAAATCGTTAAGTAATTGGTGATAATTGGAGCCACTTTTTGCAGTTTTGTTAAGCTTAAATTACACTTTATAATAACTTATTGCGGAAGAGCTAAACAACTTTATACGCAGGCGAGACCGCGAGGAACAGCCAGTTACAGTGTAATATAATGTAATAAGACATTTGTTGAACAATCTTTGTGAAAACAAAGTAATATCGTAACAAGTTTCTCGTAATGGCCCGTATTTGCCTGTAACATAATAATTATCGGATTCCACCGAACAAAGGGAAAGCCAATCCCATCGTACTATGATATCCCAATCTATTCGGTCCAGGAACAAAACGTTTCACGAATACTTGGAACAATACAACTCTCTGTTCAACTTTAGTAGAAACACTTACTATTGAAACTTACATGCTAAAGATTCACATTTTTTTTTAATGTAATCCATACCTAAACAGTAAATTTTTTTTAATGTAACTAACTTTGAAGTTCTGTATTTATAAAATTTGAAAGTTAGGACTATCTTGGCCTGCGTAGTCCTTCGTGGTGAGTGAGAGGACTTAAAGTAGGTAGATAATCAATATTTTTCCTAATTGCAACTTCTGTCTGCTGTTTTATTAATAAAATCAGTAATTTCCTCAGAGTTCAAGAGATATAATAGTAAGTTTCAGTTAATCCATTAATTAGAATATTTAAAATGTAAATTATTAAACGTGTAGCTAAATTTCAAATCTAGCCAACACCATGGAAAGTCAACAGTATAAAACTTCATGTCCCCATTGTCGATCAGGTAATGTAACTGACTGCTTGGCAGCGAGTAAGAAGCGAGCATGAGTTGAATGGGTCATTGTATACAAAATCACTGGTGGTGGAGTACCGTGCACCAACTCACCTGGGTGATCCAACATTTTACCATTCCAGTCGTCATAATGTGTGTTTAGAACTATCAATTCTCGGTCAAGAAAGAAGGATAGCAGACCTGTATATTAATCCTTAAACCTCAACTCGCTCACAGGATTGCGACACACCTATAATATCGATATTATTTTTTTTATCACAAGAATTGCCTAGTGTTTGTTCAGTATTGTTTTGAAGTAAAAAATTCTTTATCGACGTTGGATTCTTCTTTCTTCAATTCTTAGCGAATTTGGAAAACGGCGCGGGGCGCTTGCGCGAATTTTAGTGTTGTCATGTTTGTGTACGATAGTGCTATAAATGAATATTGTATTCTACCACTTAAATGATAGCACTTTCATACTGATAATTAAAGAAATTCTTGCAAAATTATTCCCTTATTATTCCAAAATATCAAAAAGTTAATATTCAAGTTTTTCACTTCTGCCGGCACTCCCGGAGTGCAACCCGCCATTTTTTTCATCAAAAACGGTGTACTAACTCTAACGTCCGTAAACAAACATGACCAGATGAGCCATTTGCTCGTTCGTTGTCATAACCCATTAAAAAACGAAATTGAAAATACATAGAGATGGCTACATTTGAAATTTCACCACACAAATTAACTACAAATGAACAAGCAACAATGGTTACTTTTAAAATAGATCAATAATTTCTAAGCGATGAAACGCTAGCGACCGTGAAAGAGCAAAGTGGGTACTGATTTGTGGTTGGAGACGTCGCATACAGTGGCTCATTCCTAGAGAGAATGTATTATATAGATAGACAGTACGACACATTTTAGTGTGGAGCAAAAAGAAGATGTTGGCGGGAGCCCAACCAACTGTACCGTCGGCTTGTTTCATACATCACATTAATTAAACATTAGATACAATCTTAGCGGAGTTTACGATAAGTTCGTAGAGTAGTTTGCTTGCAAGGACCACCGAGACAGGTGCGTTCATCAAAATAGATAGCTATTTTAATGTTGTTTACATACATTTTAAATTTATCTTTCTATGTAAGAGTAAGATTGCTTTCAAGTAGTTTACCTAGATCAGTACCTTAGTAATTTCTACCGCCTAATGTTCTCTTTTTATGTTTTTATATCTCTGGACAAGTTACACTAACTGAATCTAACCCCAAAGTAAGCAAATTGTATGCTTGTATTATGGGTGCTAGTCAACGCTATTAATACATAGAAATACATATATCGATACCAGAATAAATTTAATAAACACCCAGACCCGGAAATGTAGGCATCTAAATGTTTATCACACAAATACCTGCCCCCGTCGGGAATCGAACCCGAGCCTCGTGGTTGTTCGGTGTAGTTAGGCGTGTACGCTAGCCACTCGACCAACGAGGCGGTCAATATAATGTTTTTTTTTGTGTTCCATACTGAAGGCAGGGTAGACAGTAGACTTGCATATGTAATCCGTCCTTGAACGACCCCATTCACAAGATAGCGACGCACTGGTAATAGCTATAGTGTCTATAGGCGACGGGTATTTCTTATCTTCAGGATAGCATTTTGCTTGTTGTCTCTTTTATTTTCACACAAATTTACAGACTTTATTTCATGAGTACGTAGAAACGTAGTTAACTGTAGTTAATTTATGTTAAGAAAATATAAAAGTAAGTATTTTCACGCCCCCAGATCCAAAGACGTAGGTAAAGGCACAATCAAGGCATCTATGAATATCCGGCTTTTTTTTAGAATGACTAATGTGTTGTCAACCTCGCGGTTTTTACAACTTCACCGGGCTTTACAGAATATCCGGCTGCGAATTTTGATTGCTTTGACTTAGAGCTGATATAAATTTTAGTTTGATGCCTCCAAGTATTCTTGCGCAACATTTTCTTTATATACGGGTAGACGGACACCAAAGTGATCCTAAATGGATCCGTTTTTTTCGAGGTAAGGTAAAAGAACAAAATACTTTTTAACTATTACAATAGCAGTTCGCTTAAATTGGTAGGCCTGTGTCACCTAAATAAACTGTCGTAGAGTCAGTGCTTGCAATTGATGTTCAATGCTGAAAGTTCGAGCATCCAGCTTTTAAACGAGCCTTAAAATCCCGTCATCTGTGGTGGTGGTGGTGTCTATGCTAGCCTATGAAAAAAACTAACTTCACTCGTATGAAGTCTATTTAGGTCGTTACAAATAGATAAAGAACAAAGAAATTGCTGCCGCTTGTTATTTAGACCAGAGAAGGAAGTAAGTCGCCATTTACATGTGGTTGTGAGGTCAGTCGTCGCCGCTATCTTAGTGATTTACGGCCATATTCAGTTGTTAGTGAACTTACATCAATAGTCCCACGGACAGATAGTTATGATATATCTACAACATACATCTCCTCTTTGTGCAAAGGTACACAAAACTTTTTAATGGCAAGAAATAAACATCGTCAATGGACACAAGAGATTGGTCCGTGTTGGTCCGGGCTCCTTTGTAGAATAGACCATCTGCCTTCCTAGCTGCCTGAGTTCGTAAAAGGTGAGAATAGGCTCACCGTCACTAACACCGTGACATCTGAATAGGTGGTAGAGTTTAGCAGCGACTCGCCCGGATTAGTACCACCCCCTTACCTATTCCTACCGCCATAACGTCATGACGTGTTCCAGTTTGGAGGGTAAGGTAGCCGGTAAACTAACTTTTGCTCGAGTCCTAACATCCCGGCCTCAGGTTGGCAACGCACCATTACCACCTTTGGTGTCTCTAGGCGGCGTGAATTTCTTACCATTAGGAAATATGTCTGCTTGTTTGCCTTCCAATATCATAAAAAAAACATTGTGAACCCATGGTCAAAAATTGAAGATTTTTTTTGTGATAGGTAAGCGAACAATAAGTCTCCTTATGATAAGAGACAACAGTGGCCTATAAACAGCATAGATGTTGAGTTTCATTTCTGTGCTCTCATGAACTCTCTGGCAGAGAAACAGTTGGTTTATTTTACTCAGCAGAGCCGGATCAACACGGGATTTGTAATTTAATGTTCTTTTACGTATTGAAGTACGTATTCTATCCTTAGTTAAAATATCATTAACTAATTCGGGAAAACACGGTATATGCGAGACAGCAATAATGTGAAAAAAGGTTTCATTCAGCCAAAGTTTGTGATGAACTAGGCTGCATTTTCTTTAGGATCCTAGCAAGTATAGGCGAGGGTAAACATCACGATTTATGCGCAGTTTGAGCGGTTTTTCTTCTTTGTTCCAGGTAATGACCTCGCTTTCATCCCGAGCTCAATGGGCGCAAGCAAAGAGTTCACTTACTGGTCTTCGCGTCTCGACAACTGATACTTTAATGGTTTAGTATGTACGCATTTTTATTTACAGCCAAGCAGACAGATTTCGTGTTGGTAACGAATAAAAATCGCCTAAATATACACCACACATGTTAATCTTTTATTTTTTTATTATATTGGAAGGCACACAAGCAGACGGATTTCGTGATATAGGAAATTCATGCCGCCTAAACATCAAAGGTGGTAATTGTGCGTTGCCAACCTGAGGCTGAGATGTTAGATTTGGAGCAATAGTAAGTTTACCGGCTATCTTATTTGTGAAGGTGACGTTATGGCGGCAGGAATAATTAAGGCGGTGATGCCAATCGCTGCGAAACTCTACCACCTAGAAAATATTTTATGATATTGAAAGGCAATCAGACAGATTTCCTGATGGTAAAAAGTGGTAGAGTGCCATTTGGTACCTTAAGGTGAATTACTGCATACAGTCTGACACCAATTAGATAGAAATAGTTGAGGTGTTACCATTCACTGCTATTGTTAGTCACGTCATATCAAAGCTTGTCATTGCTTAAAGTCTTCGGTAGACTTAAAAACGTTTCTTGAGATGACAACCTTAAGTTGACAACGCATCAGTAACATTGGCGCCTACAGGTAGAAGTTGTCTCTTAGCGTCAGGACAGCCACTTCTTGTTCGATACATTGTAAGTCCTACACACAGTCCTTCGATACACTGCTTTTTGCTGACGCCGTGTCGTCTTTTCACAAAGGTCGTTTCTGACGTCGTTTTGTTTGAGAGTAGTTTAGCTAATAAATTTATTCAAATTAGTAGTCTCAGGTTTGGAACTCACCACTTATACCTTTTTTACATACGATGGGTATTTTTTAACTTCATATACTTTATTTACCGTCCCATTAAAAAAAAGAATCCACTTGCGCCGGCACCTTAACAGAATGATACAAATAAATGAAGTGTAATAAGACTATCGCAGTTTCTTAGCAACACAGAGAACCTCAAGCTTTGTCGGAATTTATTTCACTCTTACGGTACTATTATGCCGTTCTCAGCAACAAAACATAAATAATACAAGGACTGTTATAGCGTCATTACAGTAAGGATGGCCAATGTCGTTATATGGCTCTCTATCTCTCACGTACCAAGTACACAGCTTTCGGCGAACGATGAATTAGTCTTTCGTGATCTCATTTTTATCAGTTATTTTAGCGTAAAACTGCAAGAAATCATCTGTTTTTGTAATACACCCCTTAAATATTTTTTCGTTTATAATTCAGCGAACAAGCACATGGTACAAGGTAAGAGATAACCGTTGCCTATCGACTTCATAGATGTTATAGGTGTGTCACTATCCTGTGGTTGAAGTGTCAGGTTTATTGTGCAAGTCTAATGTTTATCCGTCATTATGGGGGCAGTTATAAGGCAAAGCGGTGGATCACTAACTTGATAAATAGCTAAGAAGCTCTTTACCAGGTGAGCAGTACTTAAGTAAATAAAAATACTGGTGGTAATTCTGTTGTGGTTAAACAAAACTAATACGGTTATTTTTCCAGTACAACAAAAACGAAAAAGTTGGAACATATCTGAACTTGTTTTGTTTCTTTCTATTGCTATCGATGAAAGACGACGGCATATCTTAAGATTAGGTTAATACAAAATTTTTTTTATACAAAAATCAATCTTTATTTCATTTGGTCACCGCATTAAGCGTTAACGGTTGTAAGGAGAAGGTTCGTAGGAAAAAGTATATTCATAGTTAGGACGTGATGTTGTCTTGTTCTAGCTGTAAATAAAAGGACACTTTATGTGTCGGTTTATTTGATGTTGTTTTTGATGTTATAAAAGCGAAAGAATGTTGTGCGTGTGTGTGTACAAGTTTAATCACACACACACACTTACACGCACACTCACACATAATAAAATGAAGGCCTCTCCGCAAGTTTATCGTACCTAGTTCAGTAATATTTTTACAAAGTTATATTCTGGAGTAATTTAGCAATAAAATTTATGAGCAACACAAAAACCTGTGGCCGTTAAGTAATTTATTTGCTACCGTTAGTTTTTGAGTGGGTTTCTAATGGTCCATTATTTATTTTACTTGCAAAGTACGTAGAGACTTGCAAGGAACGTTTTATACGTTGCCAATTAGCCAAATTACAGAAAACTGAAAATTCTGACATATTTCGTTATTGGAATTAAAACGCGTCTGTATCTCTACCTGTGTACGAGTATTTATATCTAGTTTCGTGTTGGACTTGACTTCGTGAAATCCTAGATTCGATTCCCTAGTCGGAGACAAAATATATGTTTTTTTAATTTGCAAAGAAGCACAACGTTGCCGGGATTAGAGAGGTTTGCCAGATGTCACATGTCTGTCTCTTTTGATATAAGGTTGTGAATGAAGAACAAGAAGTTTTGCCACCACAACATTTATCTGAGTTCCATGGAATTAGCAGTGTAAAGGCTTATTCCACATCTGTTACATTGGATTTCCATAAGGTAACGTCTTATTTAATAAAATAATAACAAATAATTTAAAATGCAATTTGTTTCAATTGTTAAAAATTGTAAAATATTAAAAAAAATGTTTCACAAAGTAATAATTGGCTAATTTCACGAACTAGCTAATAAAGCTTGTTGATCAAAGAAAAATGCTTCTAGAAATCAGATTCTCTGTTGATTATCCGAAAATCAAAAGTGACATTTTATTCAGGTGTCATAGAAACCGAACTCTTGGTAAATAGCTGTTGTCAAGAGATAAACTGTAAATTAAAATTGGCATTTCGGAAACTGACTGATTAGATATATTGTAACCACATTACTTTTTTTGCAAATAAATATTCCGTTTATAAATTGATATCATTTCAAAGAAATAATAACGATAAGCACCTTTCAAAGTACTCTACTAAATTAAATAGGTAGTCCTCTATATTTCATAAAATGAACTAATATTTATTGTAGCAATATGTCGCCGTCGAGATATGATGTCCCCAACGCAAGTAGAGGGTTAGTTGCTTATTAATTTATTCCACCAGTATAGTCAATCATTACTAGGTATTATAAGGAAAACCAAAACAAAAGATAGGAACCAACCAGTAACATTTATAGTGTTTATAGGTAACTGCTCTATTTAAGGATCAGGAGAGCTACCTATTTGTTCGCAATCTGGACTCTTTAAAAATTTGTTAAAATATATTCCAACTAATAAAATACAAAACATTGTCATCTGATATTTTATGCATCTCACCTATTATTGCAGCACGATTTTATTCCTTCTATTCCCGACAAAACCTATTAACTTCACTGCCTGATGCAAATAAAAAAACTTTGCATGAGTTATCTAACCTCAGATAGAAATACTTATAGTGTATATGAATATCAGATGAACTGATGCTTCACGACCAAAGATTGTACATTGCTTCAGAACCCGCGCATCATCTGTCACATTTGACAAATACGATACCTACATACATTTAATCATACAACATACGTCGCTAGTAAGCCTTCTTTCTTTAACCCTGTTTAATAATTTCCTCATTGCAGAGAATTCTGACTCCTAACAACTTTTCCACCGTTTACTCCACCTGTCACTCTCTGATCTTAAAAAAATAATCCCTGGACGAATTACGCAAATTAATTTAACTCTAAAGGGGGCAAATTATGTGCTTGTTTTATGGGCCAACGATACTAATGTTTAGAAATATTAATCGCGTCTGCGGTCTAGCGGTTCAGTTTTTGGACTTGACTCCATGAGGTCCCGGGTTCGAATCCCGGGTCGGGCAACAAAAAGAAAATTGGATTTTTCCAATTTTTTAATAAAAAAAATATTGTTCGTGATTGGAAATGTGCCCGGTTGGCGATAGGCTTGCTACCTATCACATTGTGGGACTTAGTGTCTTCGGCTAGTCGTGGGTACCCTGGTTGAGCCTTTGCCTACCTCTTCGGGGATATGGGCGTGAAGATACTTTTAAAGTAAATACCAGAATAAATATAATTAACACAAATGACCGGATATACATTTAAAAATATAAATAGGTAGGTACTACAAATTCAAGGCTTAATTTATTGCTGTGGTACCTAATACCTATCGTTGCCGTTTAAAACTGGTTTTCCTGGTTTTTTTTTGCATTAAACAGCGTGAGTTTTCACTTCTCTCCAGGTCTTAAGAGAAAACCATGGCTTGTTCAGTTTGGTCGGCGTGTCAAGCCAATTGTGCAAGTGGACCGGCTACCTTATCATTTACCGTAGATACCGGAACATGACACTGTCACTGTGGCATGTAACGTTTTCAAATACGTTAAGACGTAAAGGAAGGACAAAAGAAACAAACACGTTTTCGCATTTATATAGTAAACACGGATTTTGGTATAAATAGAATAAGAATATGTCAGTTAAACTCCTTCTAAACATTATGAATGTGAATTAATCACCGCGAAACTTTGTACACATATTATTGGATTACATATTATTTGTACACATATTTTGCATGATTTAAAAGCTAGTTAAATATTTAAAGTAAAAGCTTGTTAAAAATATATGTTACCTTATCGATTTCAATAGTTTAATTGGATCTGCAGCTGCGTGCTCTATAGCAATAATACAACTCTAGGTAGACGACACAATATAGCCAGGCCACTTCATTATCACTTGTTATTCGAAACCCAATAAGCCTCGTATAAATGCATTTTCTTTTTTCTTGTTTTTCTCAGCGGCTGAGATATTTCTGTCTGTTTATTTTATTGCGAGGTCGGATAAATATTGAAACGCTTCTTAAGGTATTTTATTACATTATCCAAGCCACCGCCATGTTTGGTAAATAGATTTTTCATATGTAACAAAATATTTTTCGCTATTATGATGTTTGTAGTTTTGTTTACTGTGAATATACACTGGGAAGAGTGTTTTTAGCATTTTTTTTAATATTTGATCTATTACTTTTTGTTTGCAATTCGATTTTTATAAGAATAATACCTATAAAACTAGGAGTTTTCATTTTTTTTCTAGATTAGTATCACTTGCCTGTTTCCGTCATCATGAGTCAGTAGCACTGTCACGTCCCAGCTTAAATATCTTTCCTGTTCTTTACTTGAATATTTAAGACTTAAATCGAATCCTTAACATTTTTGGTGTCTATCTTGAGTGAGATTATTTTGGTAATGCAACACATTATTATAATAAATAAAAGTTACTGCTTAACATTTTTCCTATTTTATAAAAAATGGGCTCTATTCTAGTATCAATGAATTCTATGTGCTGCAATTGTGAGTCTGGTGTAATTTAGGAAGCTAAACTCATGAAAATTGCTCTATCACTGTAGACAAGGATTTTTTTATGGAAGCGTGGGTAGGTTAGCAGGTGACCTACCTTACAATGACTACCGACGTCTAAGAACATCGGCGACACCAGCGTCGCAACGACGTAACATTGGCTTTTAGAAATGAGACGTCTTCTTTGTAACGTCGCCGCCGGCAACTGGTTCCAAAAAAGTGTAAAAAGATAAAAAAATGTGGGAACAGTACGATAGAAAACTGCCTATCAAGGTGTGAGTGATAATTGGTTTTCTGTCAGTCTGGTTGTGGAGTTTGCAGCGAGAATTGGATAAACAAGTAAAAAAATAATAAGTATAACATGGCAAAATAATTTTATTAAATGCAGTAATTTTAGTGGGTAGTAAGCTTTTGTATTACTTAAAAAAAAGGCTTTGATCTTTAGGTATTGAACTCGATTTCATAAGATTTCGTCACGTTCCGTGCTGTAAATACACCCACAAATTTGTTTCAAAAATTTTTTTTGGGATTGGATATTTGGAATTGGATTGGAGTCAAGTCCAACAATTTTAACATACTTATAAATATTTCACTAATTCTGTTTTTGCCTTGTTAATTATAGCCAAAAGAAGTTTTTAGTAAAAAATAAGATCGTTTTAGTAAAACATTCAAAGTTAAGAGAAGAACATATTTATCATTTCACCTAGATATTTCATAAAGGTTCATGAATGTCAATCTTGAAAACCATTTGAAATTTATAAATGTATGCAGTTACACCCCTACGTGCAAAACCAGTTTCTTCAAATAAAAATGGAGAACAGTATCTCCTCATGGTATAATCAAAAGTAAATGAGTTATTAGTAATACAACTTTTACAATTCACGTCTTAATATATCACTCGAGTATTAGAATTGGGAAGTTAAAGTCTTGAAAAGCTTCCGTAAAGTTTGAGTTATAAAAAGCCTAAAGGCGTTTTGAACCGACAACTTTTAAAAAAATAGCTAGCCATTTTATTATAAGGTAAAAAGACTCGCCATTAGAGAGCCTTAACGACTACGATCAGTTGAATAAATGATTGAATTTTCAATTAAGATTAGAAACGAGACGTCGAAGTTTGTTGACAATCGCCGGCCTTAGCGGTGAGTGGGAACCATGGAAAGTGTTTCATTCGATTTTTTATTAATTCTCTAATTAATTTAATGGTATAATTTGGTAGTTAAACTAAAATATAGCAATTCATTTTGTTTGTGTGTTTGAAGTGATCGCATATAAAATTCAAGATTGATTTTAATCAATCGTCGGATTTTAATGTAGAGTAAGCAAACGCCGTACCCCGTGTTGGTCCGGACTCCTTTGTAGAATAGATCATCTTCCAGTCTCTCAGTCGCCCGGATTGCTACCACCGCCTTACCTATTCCTGCCGCCATAATGTCATAGCTTGTCGTTGGCGTAGCCGGTAAATTTACTTTTGCTCGAGGGCGAAAATCCCGGCCTTAGGTTGGCAACGCACTATTAACACCTTTGGTGTCTCTAGGCGGCGTGAATTTTTTACCGTCAGGAAATCCGTCTGCTTGTTTGCCTTCCAATATCATAAAAAAACGAAGTACTCTTTTACCGTTGTTAGGTAAATTATTGTGCAAGTCTACTGACTAACCTATCTACCTGAAACATAACACTTTCATTGTGGTGACAACATCAAGTAAGGCGGTCCATACCTACGAGTTGCAGTACGGCGCTCCACCACCAGCGACATTTACCATGTTTCTATCTCATGTTATTTTGAACGGACATTATTTAAAAATAACATTTAAGAAATTACAACCAGAGAGTGTAAACGACAAAAAATTATATTTTTAATTAAAATTAAAAACGCGACGTCAATTCACATTAACATTAACTAGTGTCCGACTGAACTTTCGGTTTCGGTTTCGGTCAGTTTCGGTGAAAAATTCAAGTTTCGGTGGCATTTTAGTTTTTTCGAAAGGTGTCGAGCGCGTTCGCCTAACTTAGTTTTATCCATTCCCATAACAAAAAATAAATAAAATCGTACTAGTTCTCTGTAGAAAGTTTTGCGTGATCAAATACAAAAAATATGCACGACAAATCTTAAGATTTCTCTCCATTTTATAGTCGGTTGAAAGTTGTCGTTTCATTGGTTTTTTTTTGTAAATTCTTAAACGCGTTTGATTAAAAAGTTTAGAAATATTATTATGCAAGAATAAATAAAAAAGCATTATTTTTCTAAATGAAAATAAATTTACAAAACTGCATTTCTTCCTGCATCTAGTTGCAACAGGATTTTTCAAACATGTCTAGAGAAAATTAGCACATGTATACATTATACGTATAAAAATCAATTTCACTTAGGCTTTGTTCAGAGTATTTAGTAAATTGTTAATGTGAAGTTTTGCAATTGTTTGCAGTTCTTCATTTATCACATTTTTTTGTAACAAGTGAATTCATCAAATGGCGGATCATTTTGTTAAAGAGTATTATTTTTCAGTTAAATTGAAACTTTTTTCAAATGGGGATTATGCTGTCGTATTGAAACATTTTTCAGTTGTCTTTTTTTTTCTTTGTTGTGTTATGTTATTTATGCAGTCATATAGGTAGCAAAAGCACGTACCGGGCCGCTAGTTATTAATATTTACAACTTTTAGAAGTTTGTTAAATTAATAAAATTATGGTAAAGCAGTCCTTCCCAGCTTCGCACGTGTGAACAAACGTCTATTTTATTATAGGTACATAAAAACCTTTCTCTTGAATCATTCTTTTAATTAAAAACCCGCATCCAAATCCTTCGCATACTTTTAAAGATCTAAGCAGATATAGGGACAGACAGCGTTTAATGACTTTGTTTCACATTATGTAGTGATGACGAAGGCATACAATGTATTGCCGTAAAATCAAAATTATTATAAATAAACATGTCATTTGAAATATTTCTTTACCCCCATATCCCCGAAGAGGTAGGCAGAGTGACAACCAGGGCACCCACGACTAGCCGAAGACACTAAGTCCTACAATGTGATAGGTGGCAAGCCAATCGCCAACCGGCCACATATCCGAACCCGAGCAACATTTTTTTAGTTAGAAAATTGGACCACCACAAAACACCACATTTTCTTTCCGTTGCCGGACCCGGGATTCGGACCCGGGACTTCACAAAGTCAAGCATCAACCTTATTGTGATATCACAAAAAAAAAATACGGATTCCACAAAGTCAGAAATGAATAATATCTAGTATACAACGTCCACGTATCTGGCGAAGGAAATAGTAAGAATACGTCACCTGTCTTCCTATTACAAAAGTCTGATTGTGAAACAAAGAAAACAATAAAATTACTACATCGTATTTTAGATATTGCAATAAAACAAAATATCACATAAATTTCAAAGGAAGCTATGTCTTCAGTTACGTGCGTTGTCGGAAGCAACTGTGTCCTGAATTGTGCTCTAGTTAAAAATTTAAATTTCACCCCCATTTTATTACGTAACTCATAACTAATGACATAAAAGTTCGTACATTTTAGTGTTTATTTTCTCATACGACGAGAACGTTGTAATTCAGCAGTAACAGGTTAATGACGTACCTACATCAGCTAAATACTAAATCTATTAAAAATTCTATAGATTTCATAAATGACTTTAGTATTATTATTATTAAATATTATTAATTATCAATTTTAAATTCCTTCTCGATGTAAGTTGAAATAATTTAAACGCAGTAAAATTTCAAAAAACCGACTTCAAATTTGTGGTTTTCTTATGAATGCTAATGTAGACCTGGACCAAGTTATAATGGTACCGCGGGAGTATAGTCTTTCAATTAAAAACTATTTTGAAAATCCGTCCACAAATACCGGAATAATCGCGAAAGATACATACAAAAAAAACAACATACAGGCGAATAGAGAACCTCCTCCTTTTTTCGTCGGTTGAAAAGGAAAAGTTCTTAATTTATCGGAATCTTTTTCATGTATATTCTTTGGTTTACTCCAATCTGTCAAATATCCGCTTGATCCCCGCCCACGCCTTAATATTTTGTTAGAAGATAACTACTTACGGCAACTAACACACCTAGATTTCTATTAATTGTCGATTTGTTTGTGTACATGAAGAGTAAATAAAAAAATTACACACTTAATTATAACTCTACGTGTATCTAATGTTACTTTGTGATAAAACGTATTTCTTATCCTGAAAAGAATATTAGTAGATTCTTGTAAGGAGAAACTTAAAGAGTGTAAAAAGTGAAGTCATTCAACAGGTAGAATGCTAAAACAAATAAGAACCCATCTTCATGGATAATAAAAACTTTATGCTGCTTTAAAAATCAACGAACAACGAATTGTTTTTGTGCAAAATAAGTAGCGCAACGGAGCCGTACATAGTTTCTTCGGTGTTTATTAGTTGGGAACTAATTATTTGTCTTGACAAGTTTGTTGTGTTTGTCGCTTTCTTAGTAGCTTTAAGCGTTGTATATATTTGACTAGTTTTGTATTTGAAAAGAAGGTTTTCGCTAATCTATTTTTTTCGCGTAGTCATAGCATCACGCTTGAACGGATGGACCAATTTTCATATTTTTTTGTATTGTTTATTGTTAGGAAAAGGATCATATAAAGAGAAAAGGTGGGAACAATTAAGGGAAAGTGGAAAAAACCATACTTAAATTTTTTTCATTCAAACTGTTAGCTGTTAAAGTCGAGCGATACGAAGAGCACTTGTTCAGCTAATAAATGTCGCGTAGTCAAATATCTATAGACTCCACTTGTTAATGAAGAAAAGACATAAATACTCTTTTCGTGTGTCCTTTAAACACCATGGATGTTAATGGTGCCTCGCTACCCTGTGGCCGCGATGTTAGGTCCATTATAAAAGTGTACCGGCTACCCTACCCTTTATACGAGAACATGATGGTGTCTTTTTTTTAATGACTAATGTGTTGCCAACCTCGCGGTTCTTACAACTTCACCGGGCATTGTGAGCCGAGTAGAGTGCTCAGTACGTGTCATTGTTATTTAGATCGGATAGACTGTTCCCTACAACACCAGCAACAAGAGCTGTCTCCCGGGAAACCGTACCTTGACTTGGTGCTGCGTTCTGGTTACTGGGTGGACTTGTTTGAAGAGTAGCGGCTTGTCGATCGGGTTTGTGTTTGGGTTGGAAGGGAGGCTTGCGTATGCCGCAGTTATGGTTCCGCAGGTAGTGGACAATATAACTGTTTAGTGAGTGTTTATTAGTTAGAAACGAATTAATGTTAAACTTAGAAGTTTGTTGCATATTTGTTTTATTATCAACTTTTATTTAATAACAACGTAGGTATGCTTGAGCTGTGTTTTGTCATACGCACTTTAGTGTACTGATAATGAAATGCTAAGATTTTATTTATATAACATGATGATAGAATGTGGTCACAGAACTTCAAAAAATTCCCAACATTATCCTGTCCCGTTTGGGTTTATTTGATACGTCTTGAATAGTATACAGTCGTATACTGCTGGGAATAGCCCTTACCCTTAAATAACGAATTGTTACAGAAATATGTTTTTCATCAACAACTTATTGTTTTATGTTTTCAATTTTGATCACAGCATTTTATTTGTATTTTACGTAACTACCTTAATACGAATGTCTTCTGGGTTTATGTATGTAGATGTATATGTTTATTCCAGCAAAACTTCCAGGTACAAAATTAGACTACGATAAAAATGTACAGGTTATGCGGTTTTATAGCAAAGAGTATTAAGAGTCATAAACCAGTAAACAAATATCATGTCTATCATTTGAAATATAAAAATAATGAAAGTAACTGAAAGTAAAATTTCACAAAAAAATATCAGAAAAGCGCCATCTAGTAGTAAATGTTATTTTCATTTTCTAAAGATTTTGTATTAAATCGCAGATTTATTCAAAACTATCTAGCTCGAGAGACGTTGTCCTGTGTAACTATTAATGTGTTTTTGAAGTGAAAACTTCTTTAGCGGCGTTGCGCACTTTTTTTGGAATGGGTAAAAACTTCTAAACTCTTTCATTTGAGACTTCTCCTGATACTGTCACAACAATAAAATAGTAAGAGAAAGTGCACCTTCTTTTACGCCTCTTGCGACAACCAAGAGAAATGTTTTTTTTTTATAAGATAATAATGTTATGAACTAAGGATTTCATTTCATTTAATAAGTTTTTTTACCATCGGGATGTCTGTTTGTTTGTTTAATGTAAACAAACAAACATTTTAAGTTTTGAAGTATTTGAAGCAATTTGAAGATCAGGCTAAATGGTCAATTTACTTTTGTGTAATTCGGGACATCCACACCATTACCAACTTTACTGTGTCTAAGTGACATGTGAAATCAGTCAGTCTGCTTGTGTATCTTATGATTTGTTGATTGAAAAACATTTTAATACAGAAAGTTCTATGTCAAATTTATGTAGCAGCTATACAAACTATTAATTAATCATAATTACAGGTATCAATCGCAGGCCATGTCAGCATTTACGTTTCAAAAACTTTATCCAAAATTAATATTATTATGAGGAACATATTACGAATCTGGTCGAAAATTATTACATTATTCCGATAATTTCCAGAACTTTAACCTTAAC
>NJDD01001033.1:418110-460014 GCA_002245505.1 Calephelis nemesis
GGGCAGGCATTTGTGTGATGAACATTTAGATGTCTGCATTTCCGGGTCTGGGTGTTTATTAAATTTATTCTGGTATCTATTTAAGTATTTTTATGTAATAGTATCGTTGACTAACACCCATAGCACAAGTATATAATTTGCTTACTTTGGGGTTAGATTCAATTTGTGTAATTTGTCCAGGGATATTTATTATTATTATTATTACATTGAAATAAAGATTATAATAATAATAATAATAATTATTATTATTATTATTTATTCTTTATTGTACAATATAAACACAAACATAAAATACAGAACAAAAATATTACAAAAAAATGTACAAATGGCGGTCTTATCGCTCAAAGCAATCTCTACCAGACAACCAGGAAAGACAGGAAATCGAATAATTACAAAATAAAATAAAATTATAATATTTAAATTTAAATTATAATATCAAGTTGAACCGTGGAGTACTTAACTCCGTGTTTATTAATAAAAGGGTATAAATATAGTATGGGGGTATTATGTTTGTGTAACTCTCTGTACTTACTAATTTTTGTTCCAACTTTGTTCGTGTATTAAACATTATCATATGTAAAAACTCTTTCGCTGGAACTATCTGAGATTTTTAAGGAAGGAGACAGCGAATAAAGATAGTAATAAACAAGTAGCCTTTATACACTATGAATAATATAGGGGTATCGCTGTCCTGTAGCCAGAGTGTCAGGCTTATGTGCAAGTCTACCGACTACCTCACATTCCAATCTGGGATATGACACTGCCAAATAACTACGACTGGAAGAATATGTAAAGCAGACTAGACTTGGTCAGGTTACTGCAGAACACTCTACCGATAGGGCATTGTTGGTAACCTTACCAAAATACCTACGTACAATACCTATTTAACTTATGATTCCCTTATAAGAGCTACGAGGCAGTATGGCAAACGATCTATACTAAAACCGGCCAAACTCTTTGGGATATCTAGATAAAATCCTGTGTCTGATTTATATAAATAAAAAATCGAATTTATATAAATAAAAATTCGAAAATTTCAAATACGGTTTAGTACTAATACTAAAATACGGTTTAGTAGTAAGTAAGGTTACCTTGTTAAAAACTTTGTTTGAAACATATCAAAATTTGGATTAAATGTACGTTCAAGACGGACGCAAACCAATGTTTTGCCAATACGAAGGCCACTGACATAATGACCGTGTTGTATGTAGGTAAACAGATATAGTATATGTATGTATTTGAGATATATTAAAATATGAATTTATTAGTGATGATTCAGTACCTAATAATACCTAATAACGAAATAAAATAAAAAGTATACAATACCTATCATAGGAAATTCCAAAAACTCACTATTATATTATATTTTATTATTCAATATTTTAATCTGTGTGAATGTGTGAATAAGTTTTACTGGCTTAAAATTGTAACTTACATACTGTTTTTGTCCTAAATAAACAGAATGTAAAAATAATAAAATTAAGCCCCACAGTTTTGCTTTGCGTCGCTCGGATTTACTTAGTCCAACCACCTATCAAGACAGTGCTCGTCAATCTCGTACGTTAGTTTACAAAGTAAAATAGCTAAAATTTTTCACACATAACAAGGTTAGCAACGCACTGCCACCAGCTTTGGTGTCAAGCAAAATGTATATAATATTGTATCGACAGTTTTTCCTTTTGATCTTTCCAACAAGTGATGTTACAGAAGTATGCTAACACTGAATTTTCACCATGTGCCAATAACAGAAAGGATGACTTCAATACAAATACATGTAACACGTTAAAATAAAACACATAAATGATAAAAGTATGTATTTATATTTATATATGTACTAGCGACCCGCCCCGGCTTCGCACGGGTGCAATATTATACATAAAAACCTTCCTCATGAGTTACTCTATCTATTAAAAAAAACCGTTCATAGGGACATACAACATGACACATGACAGAAAAAGCGACTTTGTTTTATACTATGTAGTGATACTAGCTGACACAGCAAACTTCGTATCGCTTGACATTAATGCTTCGACAGTAGCGCAGTCTGTCGGATCCGATGTGAAACATTCCAAAATCAACAACGACTTATTATTATAAAATTAATTAAAAAAACATTTTCCAGGAGACCAAATTGTGAATCTAAACCATTCTCGAATTCCCTTGAACACGCACAAAAACTTTCTTCAACATCGGTCCAGCCGTCTAGGAGTTCAGTGACATACACACTCACAGAAGAATTATATATATAAAGATAAAGGGAGGACGTATATTATATTTTATAATATATACATCCTCCCTCGTGTTGGTCCGGGATTATTGCAGAATAGACCATCTGCCTGCCAGGCAGCTCGTAAAAGGCGAGCATATGTTTACCATCAATAAAACCGTGACATCTCACTAGGTAGTAGAGTATCGCAGCGACTACCCCGGATCGGTACCACCGTCTTAACTATTCCTGCCACCATAACGTCAGTGCTTGCCATTGACGTGTTCCGATTCGGAGGGTAAAGTAGCCTGCAAACTAACTTTTGCTCGAGGCTTAACATCCCGGCCTCTGGTTAACAACGTACCATTACCAAATTTGGTGTCTCTGGGCGGCGCGAATTTCTTACCATCAGAAAATCCGTCTGCTTGTTTGCCTTAAAAAACGTATAATATTGTCACAAGTAATTCCGCCATCAAGCATGCCCTGTAATCCCATAAACAAATCAATACCACATTATGGAGTTCCGTAAGTTATAGGACTTAAATCGTAAAAATAATAACAACGTTCTTACGTTTCATTACCATCAAAAGGCAGTTACGATTGAGTTCTGTGAAAAATGAAGAGTATTTTCGCCAAGCTATGTCAGAGAAATGTTTTTCTTGTAATAAACATTCTATGTATTTACTGTTTTGATTAGACAGTGAAAACACTTATTCTGGTTTATTGTTTTAGAAAATACAATCACAGAGTCCTAATCCTGTGATTTCCTAACGATTCAGCTGTGATTTATGTAGGTGACATATCGTTAGTAAAAAAAATGATTTTCCAAAGCCGTTACAAAAATATCTTCAAAGAACAAAATGTATTTTATAATTTGTAATTTTCAAGGATATGTGCTGATAATTTAGTTTTAAAATTATTTAATGAATTAGTATCAAAATTTATAATTAAATATGATAATAAACTCATGATTTTTTTTACATTTCGTGTTAAAATTTTAATAATAAAATGGACAATTGTTGTTTTTATATTCTGTCTGTTTCACTTTTCACTGCTAAGCTGATAAACTATTAAATTATTATTAGCAATCATTATTTAAAAATTAGGATAAAAATGATTTTCGAAATGGTATGACCATTTTTTGTACATGATAATAGGTGGCAAATCAGTACGATTAACTGCTTTCACAGCAGTATTAAGAATCGACACCAGTTTTCAAGTTGTTTATAATCTAACTGGCGGCCCGCCTCGACTTCGCACGGTTATGAAACATACTTATAAACCTTCATATTCAATCACTTTATCTATTAAGAAAACCGCATCAAAATACTTTGCGTAGTTTTAAAGATTTAAGCATACAAAGCGACATAGGGACAGAGGAAGCGACTTTGTTTTATACTATGTAATGATAGTATTGTGCTATGTAAATTGTCTCGTTATTTTTTAATGTATGTTTGGTAGTTTAAAAGAAATGACAATACTCAGTTTAAGGTGACTAAATAACTTGAAATTTGGAATGTAGAAAAAGTATATTGTGTAAGTACGGATCATCTTACATAGACATTCATATTTTTACCTTTGCAAGGTTGGCAGGAAAGTATAGATTGCCAAGTGAACAAAGTTTGCCGGGACGACTAGTGATCAATATAGATATATAAGTTGCGAACGTAGGTTCATCTCTTACTATAATTGTATACATATTTAGATATTATGCATATCTTCAATTTTCAAAGTAAAACATAGGAACGCAGTGATGTATTACAGTTTACTGTTTTTTTCATACAAAGCAATCATGGATCTTGCTGACAAAACTACACAAGATTAACAAATATGCTTAACAAGACTAGTATTTCCAAAACACGATTCATTTCACTTTGCTCGATAGAAAAAAATCAAAAAGTTAACCCTTTTTTGAAAGCTTTTGCTTTCTGTCTACTTCAATTGTGAAAATATCGACACCAGATTTAACATAAATATAGATAAGTACTTTACCTAAAAGATAAGTGTTTCAGTTTTTATACTTTTTTTCAAATTACTTTTATAGTGTCGAAAATAGTGGTTTTTCGCTTAAGACGTTTACTTTAGAGCGCCATTGCTCATAGTAATCATAGAACGGGGGAGCGCGGTGATTGGCTCTTCTGGCTGACTGAGTATGGGGCCTTAACAACTTTGAAAACAGTTTTTCAAGATTTTGTTAATATCAATACCGGTTTTCAAAGTTATTTCAGTATTAACGTACCTACAGTTATTAAATCAAACCATTCAGCGCTCCATTTTTTAAAACATGTCAAATATTTCATGTCACTTCACTCGCTATTATTTGTAAAGCTCTCGCAGCTTTATATTTCACTATTAGAGTATTTTTTAATCGGAATATTGATACATGAAATGGATTTAAATGCCAAAAATATTCCAATCAAACTTATCTGGCAATATAACGTAAAAAGCAATGTGATACATTTCTGACACGTTTCGAGAGCGATTTGTAAAAATACCTTCACCTCTTTTTTGTTCGTAATTTATAAAGCGGTCTTTTACATTTATTTGTTGCTGTATTAATGGATGTTTTAATGGATGAGTGAGATTTAGGATAATTTAGTAGAGTCATAAATAACTGAACTAAATTTTCTGGTAAACGATTGTTTTTTATTGTTACTAAATTTGATTTAGTTTTTAATTCCCAACACAGAGTTTTACCTTCGAACATTGTCAAAGCTTGATGAATGACACCTATCATATTGAAGTGTGGCGACCCAACTTCCGTTTTTACTTCGTACAACACCTTTTTTGAAACCTGTTACCAGTGACGGTATTTTCAAACAAATACGACTAAAGAACTGTTAAGAAAAGGGCATAGGTAGTAGTAGTATCTTCACGTTTTTATCTCCGAAGAGATAGGCAGAGGGACCACTAGGACACCCACGACTAGCCAAAGATACTAAGTCCCACGATCTAATAGGTTGCAAGCTTATCGCCAACCGTGTTCATATCAAATCTCGGGCAACGTTATTTTCATTAGAAAATTGAAAATACACATATTCTATTTTTTTGTTGCCCGACCAGGGGATCAAACTTGGTATCACTAGAAGTCAAGTCCGACGCCGAACCGATCGACCACAGAGGCGACCCCCCGAATAGCGTAGGTACTCATTCCTTAATCATCAACAATGCATCTTTGGTAGGTAAATAAATAAATAAATACCCCTGGACAAATCACACAAATTGAATCTAACCCCAAAGTAAGTAAATACTTCAATAGACACCAGAATAAATTTAATAAACACCCAGACCATTTCCGGGTCAGACATCTAAATGTTCATCACACAAATGTCTGCCCCCGTCGGGAATCGAACCCGAGCCTCACGGTTGGTCGATGTAGTGAGGCGAGTACGCTAACCACTCGACCAACGAGGCAGTCAAACTCGGTACTCCTGTTGTTACAAATGCGCGCCGGCCGTGATCAAATGGCTCACTCGACCCTTTTTTTTTCTAAATTTCCAAATATTCAATAAATTCAGACAAAGCTGTAAAATAATGTAGCTAAGAACTATTGTTATCGCGTTAGCTCTCAAACAAAATAATTCTTATCGAAATCGATCCATTCGTTCAAATTTTATAATGCTATAGACTCACATACAGACACGTTAATCTTATAAAACCCCTCTTTTTTCCTTGATGGTTAAAAGCTATAATTCCAAGTTGCTGGTGTAAAAAAATATTAATTTCTTTAATACTAATTATTGTCGTGTTTTGCTTTGAAAAAGTTCATAAGGTGGCCAATAAAATTACATAAGTAAAAAGTTTATTATCCTAGCTTTCTGATCCTGCTAGGTATCTATAAGTCGTACAAGTACAGATACTTTATTCTATACATCATTATTAAGATCAGCACAATAAAAAAAGCAAATAGAGCCTCACTAAACGCCGAGGGTGAAAAACGTAAGTTTTCACTATGATATCGAAGGTTTCTGAACGCAGTGCGCCATAGTGAGAGCATTCATTGCGGTCAATTTGGCGTAATGTAATCAATTTCCGAACCAATAAAATAAATCAGTGGGGACAGTTTTAATTGATATCGTTCAGTATTAACGGAGGACACCTCTCCGGACACAATCTACTGGCCGAAGATATTGAACGTGGAACTACTCTGGCTTTCGAAGTAGAGTATTATTGCGAAGGAGTCGTTACTTAACTAATGTTACAAATGTTAGGCTGAAAAGTTTCAATGATATTAAGAATATGTGCACCAAAAATATCAATGTACACAATCAACGAAACCCAAATCACTAAGCTGTGTCACTATCCAAATTTAGATCACTTTTATTGTAAAATTAGGATCACTATTATTGTAAAATTTAGATCACTGTTACTGTAAAATTTAGATCACTGTTTATGTAAAATTTAGATTACTGTTATTGTAAAATTTAGATCACTGTTATTGTAAAATTTAGTTCATTGTTATTGTAAAATTAAGATCACTGTTATTGTAAAATTAAGATCACTGTAATTGTAAAATTTAGATCATTGTTGTTGTAAAATTTAGATAATTGTTATCGTACAATTTCGATCACTGTAATTGTACAATTTAGACCATTGTTATTGTTAAATTTAGATAACTCTTCAATGGTTCTGATATTGAATACTTTCAGTTTCGGCTAGATAACTGTAAAACTCAGAACACGATAACATCAAAAATCGCCCAATGGTGGTTGAAAATTTTTTTTCGGTACCATCGGTTAGAGATAGTTATTAGAGGGATTACGTGTGACATGCATCGGGGCTACCAAACTTTAGGTGTCATAAAAATCAGAGCTATAAATAGATGTTGTGTAAAATTTATTCCCTGAAAAATTTTAATGAAATTTATTGAACGACATAAAATTTTAACTTTAGTCATTTATGTAATATCGGAGAATTTTTTACAAAGTTAAGAATGTCTCTTTTCAACTTGCTGAGCATTTTCATCTAGAAAATAAGGTTACAGGTTCAAACCCTGTCAACAAAAAGAAACGTAAAAGAAATCCTGAATAAAATAAAAATAATTTGCTAAATTTAACAAAAAAAAAGTCTTGCACTTTTACCTGGCTACGCCACTGTATAATGGTAGAAGGTACTCGACTCTACATGTAAACTGTTTGAGGGAGTGTACTAACGAAGTTGCTAAAGCATCTAAATTTCTACATTATTCCATTAGAAGATGGGGTCATAATATTTCTGAATTGACTATATTTTGAATAACATTTAACAAATTACCTATTTCAAGTTATCGACGTTTAAATAAAAATTTTCCTCTCCGTGCCCTAGAAGTGGGCAGTGGCCGCAGAGGTACAACTAGGGCCCGTACAATTAGCTGAAGATACTTTAGTTCCACAATGTGATAGATCTAAATAGGCATTTTATCAAATTCCAGACAACGTTGTTTTTATTATAAAAATTAGAAAACATGAGTCAATTCGAGAATCGAATCCGAAACCACATGTAGCTACATTACCGGACCACTAGACCTATACAGCAATTATTTATTAGATTTGTTTATATTTATGTATTTTTATAGCATTAAAATAAGTTTATAATACGAGTATAAATAGATAGCCATACAGATATTTTGAATTTTCAATATTTATTTGAATTCAAAATATTATAGAAGCGGATATTAGTTTGAAAGATGTCTTGGGTTCAGCAATTTTAAACAAAATTTGAACTAGTTTATAGTCAGAATTTCTTGATCAATTCAATTCAAAATACATTCATTCTGAATTCTAAGCAACACTTCTATAATTTGTCTAGTTTGGCAAACATGTAAACAAATCTAGGAATCCTAACAGCTGGCTGAAATTCGTCAAGTCGGCAAAACGTCGGTGAATTTTGCTTTAGTCTGGAACAGTTATTTTGAAGTCGTAGCCTCACACTTGATTTGTTGAATAAAGTGCTTATATTTCAACGCTGAATTTGTATTTTTTGACTAAAATATTTAACTTTACAAAAATCAAAATATTTTTGTAACAACTTTATTCCAGTATATAGGGACATCACTAAAATCCATTTAGGTACAGAGATATATGTCTAGTCCTTCTTCAAGATTTATTATATTTTTTACTCTGAAACACATCAAAATTTATTAAGCCGTTTTTACAAGAAAACGGAGCATACATATAGACTTTCACATAACATACTATGTTAATTCGGTTTAATTATTTCTACAACCATAACATCAGTGCTTGCAATTTTTCATTAAAAAAATGCTAAAAGCTGGGATAGTAGGTAGTTTTGCTTGCACAGTCCGAGATCCCGGTTGAAAGTTAGCGGCGCACCAGTAACATTTATTTTATCTAAAGACGACGATTATCACTTTCAAGAGAATCGACTGCTGGTTCACTATCTTGTAACGCAACATAAAAAAGGGAAAACAATCAGACATTATTTTTAATTTACTGCCGTAATAACTTAAAGCATTTAAGGGCTAACTTTAAATTTTAATATTTTTGCATACAGTCCCTGATGTTACAACAACGCCAGCAACAACTACTTATCCGGGTAGAGATCCAACGTCTTACCTATTAAGCCGGATCCAGACGAAAGTATACATTCTTCCAACAACGGTAACTTTGGAGGAAACTATGTTGCCATTTTCCGATAAGTATTGAATTTGGATTAAAATAGCTGTTCATACGGATGCAAACCAATATTTACAATCAGCGATTACAACCGTCTAGAACCTACACACACAGAATATAGTTCACGACAGTATCATGTACCTGTTCGGAAGCATAGCTGGTAGACTTTCACGTTCGTTGTAGCACCCCAGCCGCAGAACAGCAACGAACTAACATCATCTATGTTGTCTTATCACGAGGAAAGCCATGTGTTTGCTGTGGTTTTTAGGTAAAAAAATATAAAACTTAGAATATAATCATACAAAACGAAAAAACATTTAAGTAATATATTCCCTTAATATTCTAGTCCCTTCTGAACAAACCATAAATAACCCAGTTAATATTTAAAGAGGTCAACTTATAATATTTTCTAATACAGTAAAATGTTTAGGGTTATCTCACGTGCATTTTTAACGTTAAGATATTTAGATAAAATATGAACGAATGAATAAATAAACTTTATCTATACGTATATATTACATGTATTATTTTCCATAAAAATTATTAGGAACTGTAAGTACGCCGGGTCAACTAGTAGTCTATAAAAAACATTGCATATAAGTTTTTAACATAGAACATGTTTTCGTGAAAATCTTCTATTTTTGAGAGTTAATCTTCATAGCAAGAGACTTGAGAAGTATTGTTACGGAAAACGTACCAAGAAAGACACGACAGGATAATTCTAAGAGTTTTGGGACTGCATTTGGCTACCTTTAGATTCCGTGACCAGTCTAGCTCCATGTCTTACTATTTTTGTATTATCCAATTTACGCTATATTTTCTCACGCTATTGCCCTTTCGAGTAGGCAGTGTGTAGAGTGTCTTAAATGAGTTAAATGACTCGATCTTTGCAGATCTGCTTAGATTTTGACCTGCCTGCTAGCAATTCACACAGTAAAAAGCTGTACCGATTGTCATGAAATTTACATATGCCTGAAAAATTTTAGTCAATCGGTAACCGGGAAGCGAATCAAATTCTACTTGCAATATTCCATTACAAACATCAGGACAGACGTAAAGCTAGTAAGAAAATGATGCGATTTTGTGCATTAGAAACGTAAGCAGATTTACATATGATAACATTTACGATATAATAATATGATAACTATAATAATAAAACTCGGCGCCAATCTACAACAAAGATGTTATTGTCATTCTGAGGCTAGTATGACTAATTAATAGAAAGCACAGCGTATTAAATAATATAAATATTTCCGTTGAATTGAGGAACACATTCATTTCTATGTCGGTTCATAGTTAAATGGAGTTTCACCAAATGTCGTGGACGAAAAATGTAAAAGTATTTAAATTAAAAAAAAAATGGCTTAGAAGCATTACAAAAACGAGTATTTCTATCGCAATGGCTAACTTACCTAAATATTTGCGGGAATTTCGAATGAAGAGGGTCGGTCGACGGTCCGGCCGACTGGCGAATTTCAGCGATTGTGATGATATATGGGACCGCATTATTTTCTTATCTTTTCTCTTTCTAACTCTACCGGCCATACTTCATTTTCGCCCGTATTACGCTTTTTATATGTGGTAATAGACACCCCGGGGTTTTTCTCAGCTTACGCAAATTTTTGATAACGTGTCGCCCTCAATGAGCTTTTAGATGAGCTTATTTTTATTGTTTTATAAAACAACGATTTAACTTGGGCGTTCCTCCGCTTCAAAGGAAATTGTTTACTGTGAGAAATTATTTTGCCTTGTAAATGAGGTTATTATAGGTAAGAAGATAAACTGAAATAAGAAAATCTTCACACAGATTGTGAGTTATGGAAATTCTAATTCAACTTTGAAGTACTTTAACTCTTTAATCTGTGGTTATAGAATTGTTGAATTGTTGACTAGAAAAACATGGTTATTATGTGATTTGTACTAGATGAACGATGATGAAATATCCCAACCATTGAATTATTATCGATATTTTCTTTTGTTTTAGTAAGAAAAATTCTCTGTTTTGGTTATCAACAACATCTTTAGTCGTACATTTTTATTGAGCAACTTGGCGGGGTAGAGTTCGCCGCCATACCTCTTCTTGCTACCATAGTATCATGTTCTGGTCCATGAAACCTGGTATTCTCTTAACAAACTTTGATAAAAGAAGGAGGTTAAATGTTTCGACTCCCACGTCTTTTTAATGTTGTTAATCTATTTCTTTTGTAATCCTATTTTTTATTTTTTTATTTTAAGGAACATACTTCTCAGGTTGTCTCATAGCAAATAAGTCTGGATTTTATGATAGAATCCGGTGAAAATCTAGGAAAATACTTAATTTTTATGTACGTAGATGATTTAGGTAGGTACAATTGAAATCGTAGTTGACAATTTTACTGCGCACAATTTTTTTTATTGAATAACAAAGTACAACTAATGATGGTAAGAAATACTCATTTACCATAGATTATATTATCTTTGACAGCTGTTTGTAACTTATTCACTTCATACTTCTTTATATAGGTACACTATCAGTGAGTAAGCAGCTAAATACTGACGGTAAAATAATTGTCACCAAACTATTGCTTTTTTGTTACACTAATGTTACAATTTTTTTTGAAAAAATAAAAATTATCTTATCTTATAGATGTTATAGGTGCTTCGCTGTCCCGGAGACGGAATGTTACACCTCATGTACAAATCTAATGGCTGTTTTACGAGTAATCGTTCTAACCTTATAAGATCGTTTAGTAGTTTTTGAGATTATTGCAAACAGACATAAAGACAGACAAATGTACAACTTTCTAATAAATCTTTTTTTAATAATAAAAAAAGATAAAGTGAAGCCAACCTCGGGATTTCTACATCTTTACCAGACTTTTCGACATATTGATTGATTTCCCATTAAAAAAATTATTATATTACTCAGATAGACGATTGATTGTTTTCCGGTCTCACAATGAAACTATTAAAAAAATCGAAAGTACATATTTGATTGATCGAATTCCGGTTAAAGACCGTATCATATTTAAAAGGGGAAACACGGGGCGTGGATAGTTTTCTTAAAGATGACAGACATTACAATTTACACTATTCGTAGTTGTACTTGAAGGTCGATCTTTAATTCAATTTTCACCTTGAACTTATTCACAGTCATGAATTCAACAAAAAATATCGAATGCGTTCTGTTTGTGTATTGAAAATGACAGTTTTAAGATTACCATATGGTAATTCGATTTTGAATTCGAGAATGATAATCTCGGGACGAAATTGAAAAACTACAGAGAACACGTGATAACCTTCACACGAACTTAGGGGACATTGGAAAATTTTGATATTTTTTATTATTGTTCAACTAAATACTAATGTTACATGTTTTCACAAACTTTTTAAGGAAGAAAAATTTAATTTATTTCAGAAATTGTACCTGTTTCTTATGATATTGGAAGGCAATCAAGCGGACGGATTTCCTGATGGTAAGAAATTCACGCCGCCTAGAAACACCAAGGATGGTAATTGTGCGTTGCCAACCTGAAGCCGAGACGTTAGACCTCGAACAAAAGTAACCTTACCGGCTACCGGCTACCTTACCTTCCGAACTGGAATACGTCAATGGCAAGCACTGATGTTATGGCTGCAGAAATATGTGAGGCGGTGGTACCAATCCGGGCGAATCGCTGTGAAACTCTACCACATAGTCAGAAGTCACTGTGTTAGTGCCGGTAAGCCTATGCTTACCTTTTACGACTTGTCTGGCAGAAAGGCAGATGTTCTTTTGCTAAGGAGCCCGGACCAACACGGGGTTTACCAATAAATATATAAAAACCAACATTGATTTGCATCGAAGGTTAAAAAGGAATAAAAATAGTAGAAATGGCAAAACTCGCAATATATAGCCATTTTGTTATATGCCCCAAGTAAAATTAATGTAGATCATTCATTCAACGGTTCCTTTAAGAGGTACCAATATTGTTTATAAACAATTCAAACAGAATAATATCATTTAAATACCGCATTCAACAAACCTTGTTCAAGATTGTTGTACTTACAGTTGTGTTACTTATTAGAAGTGAATATGCTTAATAAGTGAAAAAAGAAGTAAAGTATACTCACCATTGTCGTATTCCACGAAATACAATAAAGGACGGGGTAGCGTTTTCTTCTCCAAAGATCCCCGGTTATAATATAACGTCTATAGTCGATGTATGTCACTTAATAGTAAGGAGAAAAACCTAAATGTCCGATATCGTTTAACATAAATTGTTCAAACACAATAAAAAATTAAAAAAACGATTCCTAATTAAAAAAACACGTCATAAATGGATAATTGTTTTTTAATATACGAGAAAATAATTTCGAGGTGGTTCCATATAAATTTTATCGTCGTGAGACACAAATGTGTCGTTATAATACACG
Organism: Calephelis nemesis; assembly: GCA_002245505.1. Classification (NCBI taxonomy): domain Eukaryota; kingdom Metazoa; phylum Arthropoda; class Insecta; order Lepidoptera; family Riodinidae; genus Calephelis; species Calephelis nemesis. The sequence goes on from NJDD01001033.1 coordinate 431,326, forward strand.
AAAATTTATGTAGGTTTAAGAGCCTCAAAAACCACTAGGTTATGAACAGTTCTTCCCAAAAAATTTAAAAAAATAGAGTCAAATTGATCACCTCCGCCTTTTAGGATTTGGTTAAACTATCATCATTCAAATACATAAATTATTCAAAAAGAAGTTGATATATGAGTAAAAAGTCATGTGTGTTCTTTATTAGTTCAATGCGAATAAAGCTGTAGACAACAGCTGTTAAAAATATAAAATTTAAATCTTATCTTGCATACAATTAGTTAAAATGAAGTCACAAAAAATTGCGAGTTTAACTACCACTTGCTAAATCTCAGAATTATGAAAATAATACCCTCCGTAAATACGATATCCTTGAAGTCATTATTTAATATTTCCTTTAAAACTCGTAACAAAAATAAACATCTAGAAGATTTGTCGTTAGATGATCAAAGCTTAATTGCGTTGGCCAAGCTTCGGCGACGGACATCCGCCGATCCTGTTCTACGAAGAAAATGGATTAAAATAAAAATACTGCCAACCGCCAAACAAGTAATAAGTTTACACACGAGACACTAAAAGCACAGGTTAAGGTACAGTCAGCTAAATAAATCTCTTACGCTTTTAATTTTCTGTCTTGGTTGGCAACTTTATATACCCTAGCCCCTTATAGTTAGACAATAGACAACAAACTAATTTTGGTTTGATTTTCAGGTATTGTAGACGGCAGTTCGATACTTTAAAAATAAAACGAAATAAAATAATGCAAATTGCCAAACAATTGACAAAGACAGACAGCGTCGTAAAGCTCTCTCTTTTATGTGAGAGGTCAGCGCACAAGCACACGAGTCTCCTGATGGTAAGAGACAATTGTGACTTACAGACACCATCCTACGTGCATTAATTGTGCTTACTTGTACCGGCTATGAGATGCTACCAGACCGGGACCTGACAGTCATTATGGCTGTAGGAAAAGCCAAGGCACCGAATCTCTACCCGAGCAAGTTGCTACACAGCATTCTACCACAAGGGGTTTCATAGCTGATAGCCCTATTTATGTTATGCTCGCCTCTTACGAGCTTCCTGGCAGTGAGGCAATGGACCAAGAAAACACGGGGGACTCTTGCTTATTTTACTTTCCTACTACTTATTTACCTTTCCTTACTAACATAGTATTATAATCTCCTTAATTTGCTTGTTGATTTAAAATAAGATTGTTGGGAATGTTTTAGAAAACAAAACCGTTGTTTTTGGAATTATCGAACAAACAACCTTTCGTGTTCTTAGATTCTCTAATACTTATTATTGTTTTAGGTATATTTTTTTATCCGAATAGACTTTTAATCCTGCCCATAAAAATGGAATAAAACAAAAATAATAATCAAACAAGTAACAAATTTGCACTCAAGAAAATAAAGATACACATACACATGAATGCATATCTTTACGTCAAGTTCCTTACATGGTAGGCTGTTAGTAACGTGCGTCAAATCACGATCGCGCAGACTTGCCTCTCTTCCTCCACGTTCATGACCCTTTTCATACAAACTTAGGAGGCTCCTAACACCACCTTCAGAAAATACCCGAGCGATTTAATAGTGGACTGTCTACCTAGTACCCGGGGTACTTATATCCATTCGCATTATATATCTGATTTGTCAATCTTTCGTCCACCACTTTTTTCTATGTTGAATAAAATAAATTATTAAGATCGTTACGATTCAGAATTGAATCAAACCTAACTGCCTGGCGGATAAGTCAGCCGAGGAATGAGTTCAAGCCGTGCGTGAGTTGTAAAGATCTGGTTGAAATGTTGCATTTCATTATATATTAGAAATGTAAAGTGACAATTCTTAGATGTTGAGTATACTATTTTTGTTATATTTTAAATCCGTTTTATTAAGTTAACACATATTAATGTTCGCGGCGTAATAGCTAGTTGAGAGCATTGTACCTAATGGTTTAAATATAAAATTTGTGGCTTAAAAATAAGTATTTTTAAGCCCAACTGGTAATTACCGTGATTAGCTTGATCAAAGCTAAAAGCTGAGCTTAGTTTTGCCAATTGATAAAAAAATAGTTATAATAAAATCTGCTTGGTGCCAGTGATCAATAAATTGATCTATTAGATGGTGTGATATGACGTATACCAACGAACTATAAGCGAGCCTAAAATACTTTTAAATGAAATCTTTATTGAACATTGTTATTTTTTCCAAATGACTGTACTTGGATGTTACTGAGTGACAATTACTTAAAAAGCGATGGTCTGTGATCAGGTCTCCTCTTTTTATCTTTTAAAATATATTATCTTTTAAGTTACAAGCTATTTTTTATTGAATAGTATCATCACAAAACATTGACAATAACTCTGCGATTCCGAAGACATTTCTATCTCCGCAGAACACCTTTGTGGAATCAGTTACCGAGGGTGGAATTCCCACACAAATATGACTTCGGAACCTTTAAGACAAGAGTGTACTCATTCCTTAAAGGTCGGTAACGCGTCTGTGATAGTCCTGGTGTTGCTGATGTCCGTGGGCGGCGGTGATGACTTTCCATCAGGTGACTAACTTGCTCGTTTGCCTCCGAAGACGACATTTTTATTGGGTTGGAGAGGGCAACAGTTTAGTGTAGATTTAGGTATAGTTAATCGAATTTCAAAATTATTTTTAACAAACAATAAAGCTTGTAGTTAATTTTAAAAAAGAATGGAAGTAAGTATTATAGTCGCTTCTGTGGTCTAGCCGGACTTGATTTCTTGAGGTCCCGAGTTCAATTCATGGGTCAAGAAACAAAAAAAATATGAAAATGAGTATTTCCTATTTTCTATTAAAGTTATTACCCGGGATTGTTAGTCGTGGGTGTCTTTTTTGTACCTCTGCCTACCTCTTCGGGGATATGGGCGAGAAGATACTTACTTTACAACTTTATATTTCCATTCATTCTGGGTCATTCTCAACAATAAATCAAACAACTAGATATGAGTGCCACAACTAGTTTTTTGTGCAGAAGCCTAGTGTTAACTTAGGCTAACCATGACCGCCGAGTACAGTTGTCAAAAGGTGGTTGTATTGACTTCTATGTACCTTTTTGTCTATAATTTGTTAGGTTTTGTTTCATATGTTTTGAGTGCACAACTGGTCAAGCTTTATAGTTAGATCAACTCTAATAACTACTGTGAGGTCCTATTCAAAAGTAAGTCAAACGTCATTTTCCAATCAACATTAGCACATAAGATAATAGCAAAAATGTTTCAATAAGAATTGCTAAAATAATTTCATCAATAATAGATATTGTTTTATTAAGAAACATGGACCACACTACCTATTTTGAGGTTTAAGTGGATGTCGTAATGTGATTGACAATAATGTTAACCTACACCTCCAAGTACTTTAGTCTTCGTTTTAAATCAGATGCAGAGTTTATCAAATACAAACTAAACTCTATATAATAACGGTATCACAAGAATTTAAAATTTGTTTTGTCGACTATTCAAATTCATATTATTGGTTAATAAAGATAAAAATAAGACAGATTTAATAATTTTATTGGCTCTTAACTGCAAGGAAATAGCAAAGGAAACACAAATCAATTCTATTTGCTTCAACCAGACAGTGCATGTCACCACGGTTTTTCCTTCACTTTCCAACTGGAACATATTCGAGTATGAATCATAGAGTTTCACAGGTGATTATTCATAGGAAACTGGGAAGTGACAAATTTATAAGAGCACAAATCGCAAATGCAGGTTCTGTAAGATGAATTATTGTTAGTGTTATGGTCTTACAACTGAGCTATATTTTGTAGTGCTGGATAATCCTTTGCTAGGTATACCGTACAGCTCGGAGTTCTCCGCGCCCAGGAAGCCGCAGCAGAAAATAAAATTGATATCGTTTCGCCTCGAGCGACTCGAGAAAAAGCATTTCGAAATAAATGACTTTTTAAATTTCATCGTTGCACACAGTTTCTCTATCAATTGTCGAGGCTTGCTACGTAACTAGATTTTGCGAGGGCATTTATTGTGTGCGACGTACAAGATCACGACTTTTATATAGCGAAATACGATAAATAAAATCCGAAGATTTAAATTGTATTGTTTGTTGTCAGTGAATGGAAAGAGCCTAGAAGTAGCCTACAAGAAATCCGTTTTATTTTATCATGACCCCATTTGAATTTTAAATTGTATGAATCAAATGTCGACTTCAATTATGAAGTATGTGGTTTCGTTTACCTTTTATTTTTTTATCAAATGTATTCAACTGCATCAGTGGGCTTAATAGGTCCATATCGACAAGCTCAAAATGTCTTAATTCTAGAAAAATCTTCCAAAGACATAATCAATATTATGCACCTAATAACCTGATACGCATGAAAAGATTTATTTGCCAAGTATTGCCATTGTCATACCATTAACATTACCATACCCGTAATATACCATTGACATTTATTTTTTTGTTAGTAATTTAAAAAATATTTTTAGGAAACTAGATTTTTTTTATAAAAAAGCATGATCCTCGGAATTTTGCCGTGGTCTTTTGTAATTTTTAATAAACGTAGAAAAAAGACAGCGAGTCATTCGTTCGTTCGGATAGTTGACCAGTTTCACCGATTAAAGTGAAGTAATGAAAACCCATTTTTTTGTACTTTAACATAGCAACTCTCATGATAGTAAAATGGCATTGCTATTTAAATGTAGTATAAACATTAAACAAGATAGTGTTGTTTTCAGAAAATTATGAATAATCCTTCCCCTTAAGGTGTGCCCATCATTTCTCAGAAAGAGCATGAAATGATTTTAGTATTAGTTACTTAACTTTGCTGACATAAAAACTTGGCTGACAAATTTGTAGAAAAATATTCTTTTGCTGAACTGCTGGACGTAATTTATCGAGGTCGTTATTTAATAACCGTTCTATGCTTTTTCCATTTACTGTTTGTTGTGTATTAGCAATCGGTTCGGCGAATCATCGAAAGACACTCGAGCCGACTCGATATAGGTTGAGCAAATATGAATTCAAACTAACAATCTCTAAGGACGGATCGCATTTTTTATCGTAATTATAATTTGAAACTGATATACTGGTTCAAGCTCTCTTATATTACGAACGTTTTTAATTAATCTGGAGAGTACTAACTTATTATTATGCGTCGATAGCGTAGTATCATTGGTAAATAGGTTAATGGAAATCGTGACAGAAAATCATTTTATTAATTTGTTTAAGGCTAGCAAAACTGGCGAATTTCGTTCACTTGGCACTCGATACTTTCTGCCTTGTCTACCTGCCGTACGTTTCTAAATGTACAATGAAAAAAATTACTTGTAAATTCAATTGTTTTTCTGCATTCCGGATTTCAAGTTATTTGGTCAATTTATAATTAGTGTTGATATGTCTGTGATTTCGAAACTACAAATCTTGTGACAGAAAAAATATATAGTAATCAATAAAGTGTATCCTACAAAACGATAAAAAAATTAACAAAGAAGGTTACGCGTTAATGAATTTACATTTAACTTTTTGACTTTTACTCCTCTCCTATAGGATTCCTTGGCTGCATGCGGTCCCGGGTTCGAATCCCAGGTCGGGAAACAAAAAGAAGATTAGGTTTGTCAAATTTTCTAATAAAAAAAACGTTGCTCGGGATTGGATATGTGCCCGGTTGGCGATAGGCTTGCCACCTATCACATAGTGGGATTTAATGTCTACGGCTAGTCGTGGGTGCCTTGGTTGTGCCTCTGCCTAGCTCTTCGGGGATATGGGCGTGAAGATTCTTTTACTTTAAGTTTATCCCGATGTATGTTAGTTTGTATTCGAAGCAGTTTCCGGAGTATGTTACATTAAATCTGACACGTGTAGAACACCATAGAAACTTATATTATCATGTTATGTTATAGAAAGCTTAATGTAGTACAAGTTGTAGCTAGCTTATAGTCAATGGTGTTGGAAACCAGTTTTCGCTTCAGGCGCTTCTCGTGAATTCCCGAGCTATTTTCATTATAAAGGATTAAGGAGTACATAATTCATATTATCATACTATGTATTTTAGGTCCTTCTAAATATGTGTATTCATATTTTTAGATCGTGTTCAGTATATCTAATAAAGATATCCACCAAAAACATTATGTAGCCAAGTACCATTTTGATCAGGGCAACTTGAACTTTGTGAACAAAAATAGATTCATCCGTTTAAAAGTTATGATGCCACAGTTACACACATGCACAAACAAACACGGACACACTCACACACATACACAAATGGTAGATTATTATATTAGTAGTATTAGTGTTAGTAGTAATGTAAACGAGGACACAAAAAATGTATAAAAACGGAGCCCTGATTGACACCCATAGTAAAGGCAGCATCTTTTGATTTAATACCATTAATGTCAATCCTGTGAGATCTCCCATTCAAATAAGAAATCAAAAGATCGAGTTTTAATTTCATAATGGTGTAGTTTTCTGATCAGAGTATCATGGTTCAGACCGTTAAATGCCTTTGACAATTCACAAAATACTCGTATAATAATGGATATGGAGGACAATGGCAGATCTCCAGGAATAACGCTTGACACCTAGTAGTCTCGGCCTACCTCACAATGGACTTGTCGTGATGATATTTGTAACCTTGTATGATTATTTTACGTGAAATGCCAACAAACAAGTACATGTACAATAGATGTTATAGGGGCATCCTGTGGCCCTGTGGACCAAATGATACTGATATTACGGTGTCAGGAATCAATAAGTATTATTGCTTTCGAAAAGTTTTGAAAATAATACCTCGAAAAATCTTTCAAATAATACTTTTGAATAATCCTTAAAAATTCGAAATAAACTTAAATATTTGAGTATTTTTGCAAATAAAGATATTTCATCAGATTCTAGAAACCAAAATCCAAAGATGCTTTTAAGAATTAACATATTCTTAGAGCTCAGTTAAAACGGTAAGATTTGATCTTTTTTTAGGAAATAGAAATACACGTGGCTTAAACACCAAAAGTGTTAGTGATTTATTACCAATCTAGGGCAAGATTTCTCTCTGTTTCACCTTGTGAATTTTAACCTGATAAAGACGAGTGACAATAGGAATAAGTAAAATGGTTGTATCTGACCATGTGAGCTGCTGGTTTTTACAGAAGAGTCTGACAGCACCAGCTAAGTAAGAAAACGATCTAAAAATTTCTTGCATGTTTACTTACTTACTTACTGTACTGTTACCGTACATGCCTAATGATTTGGATTATTCTCAAGGTTCAATTCCGGTCCGGGTCCCATAATGTGATAGGTGGCAAGCTTATCGCCAACCGGGCACGTTTCCAATTCCGACCAACATTTTTTTTTATTAGAAAATTGGAAAAATCCAATTCCATATTCCACAATTAGGCTACAATAGTGATTTAGCAACGAAATTTGATTTGCAAACTTACACTAAGTTATAGTTACACTTTATACTATTTTTCAGATTTGTTATTGAATTTCATTATCTTCTTCAAAGCTTATAAAAAAATTTACAACTTAACCAAGCAAAACTATTTAACAAAAGCTCGCGTGGAGGGCTGCCTAAATTTAAAATTCGCAGGTAGTTTCCTTCGCTTCTAAATTTAAGTGACACTAAAAGTAACCGAATATATCGCATTATTAGCGAAGGCTTCACATGCAAATCTGAAAACTTACGTAACGCAAGACATGGTACGAATAACGTTACGCCATGAGTGACATTAATGAGATGTGCAGCTTGTTTATCCACCTGCATATTTACGAGGGATACTTCCATGTTATTTTTATGTGCACTTCAGCAAAGTTAACGTTTGTTATATTTGAAAGTTCAGAGTGACATCTTACACAGCATTTATGTTTTCTTTTAAATGGTAATGATGACATAATTCAGTTTATTGCAATAAAAATATGTTTTTATAATATAATAATATTTTTTCTACATAACATTCGCGTTATCGCGTTAATAGTTTGACGGTCTGGTGTTAGACTTAATGAAGTCTTGGGTTTGGTCCCCGGGTCGAGTAACCAAAAGAAAATGTGTTTTCTTAATCTTGTAATAAAAGACAACGTTGTTCGGGATTTCCTAAGTGTTCGATTGATATTTCAAACTGGGGGACTTAATGCTTCGGATAGTCGTAGGTACTCGTGATGTACCTCTGCCTTACTGTTCATGGCTACGAGCGCAAATATATTTTTACCATACAATAGGCACTAGTAATATATCTAAACATATAATTATAAAATATACAACCAGGCCGGAAAGGGGGTAAGACAATTTAATTTACGGGATAAGACAAAACAAACACATGTCTCTTTTCTGGCAGGAGACAGCCGTGGTTAGAGACCTAATAGCTGTCGTGCACTCTTTCATGTTACACTCATCTCTTACTATGTGCCAAGTCTATTCTATAAAAGAAATCTATATTTTTTTAATGTGATAGGGTTGCCACCTACATCGTGGAATTTACTGTATTTGGCAAGTACTTGCTTAGTGTACTGGCTAAGTGTACTTGCCAAATGCAAAATTGCTTCTGCCTTTGCCTACCTCTTCGGGGATATGCGCAATATTACTAAAATGATTCGCTCAATGACTGAACATTTAGCTGGCGTGGAAAGCTGTCGTGATTTCGGGACATTTATGACGTGATACATTCATGGGTTGCAAATGACAGGCAAGTTATATTCGTAGTATTATATATTTTAGCACAATACGAATTCAAATACTAACAGAATATATACAAAACATAGAAAAAACAATAAAACCATGTAAGAATAAAAATCATATGCCGTAGTAGTGGTATCGTGACGCTAATATCTCGGAAGAGGTAGCCAGAGGCACAACTAGGACACCCACGACTAGCCGAAGACACTAAGTCCTACAATGTAATAGTTGACAAGCTCATCGCCAATCGTACACATAACATGTGAATGTGAATATATATAATGTGAGTGCTTTTAGACTTCTTTTATTCAGCAAAAAGTGCTGTAAAGAAATTTATTCAGAAACAAAAATGTGAAATAACTCTTAAGTTCATTACAAGAAGTATTTGTTTTGTTTCATAGATTGTTTAGCTAATATCATCTCTGGAATAATAACGTACAGGTCTAATCACGTCAACTATTTTTGACGCTTCTGAAGCCTATATATATCCTAAAGAGGCAAATTCTGTATTTTTTATATTAATCTATAATACATCCTTTTTATCTTCGTGCTTTTTACCGTATTGGGTAGGAAGAGAACATCGAGTGTCAAGTGTTTGCAGATATGCCTAGCTCCCTCTATATTCATTATTCTTTTCCATACTAACACTGTGGGTGAGAAAGCATTTGACACCGCCCTATGATAAAATCCGAGTGATTTGATCGTTGAATGTCAACCTATGTTTATTGTATAAATAGCAAGCAATTTATAGCATATTTGCAAATAATTTTCTTACTTTGAATATTATTGTCTGGATGTTTTATTAAATTAATTTGGTCAAATATTTCACGATCAAACCGCTCGGGTTTTGACCGAGGGTGATGCAAACTTTGTCTATTTCGAAACAGGCTTGGCGTGAAGGAATGTATGTAAGTAATTCGGTAATTATTTATTCATACTAGAGTGGCATCCATATTTAAAGCAATAATGAATTTAATTTTAATTAGATGAATATAACTTATCCAGAAACAATTATATATTTATACACTAAATGTGATATGCCAAGAAAAAAGGTTTGTAAAATGTGGTTGATCCAAAGAAAGGAAAAAAGAGACAAAATTTTCATTATTTAAAACATGATTTTTTGTATCAAAAGATAGCAATCAAGGACACGGCTCTCTAGATGGTAAGATATAGCTATGAGTAGTTGTTATACGAGCGTTGCTATGATTTTTTTTATTTCTTTCTTAACCGTTAAGTTATCTCCCATAGATACACAGTTCTGAGTACCTACTAAATGACTTAATGATATGATTATTATTTCACGCATTTTAGTCTGACTGTACACAAGAGTAATAAAATAAACAGACGTGCTGAATGACAACCCAATAGGATCAGACTGATATCATAATTAGAGGGATCTATTTTTCCTTAATACATGGACAGTAAGTGCGTAATGAAGCACACGGATCCCAGCACAAGGCAGTGATGCGATCGGATCACGGGCCGCATCAGGAATCAATTAGGAACGGCTGACGGCTGGCGTGCCTGCCGCATGAATTATTGACGACGCTGGCCGCGTGATGTTCCTAACACGCGCTCTCGATATAAACTCGATTACAAATTAAAATTGAGTTTATTTTAGATTCAACTCTCAATTTATTTTAAGCAATTCAAACGAATTTGAATAATGATTAATGACTAAATAATTCTGAAATAATAACACTTAATTAGTTTTAACGGAATTTATGGACATTATTTTGATTTTATATAAATTTAAGAGAAAAAAATATTCCTCCAATAGGATTTGTACCTGTCCTCTTTTGTTTCAAGCCGACGAATGCTCTAACCATTTTCATTCAAATACTTATTATTTATTATTATCTATTAGAATCATTTTCCATGTTAGTGTACTAGTTAATTTTAGAGATAAACCGATAACTAATTATTGCTACTCACTGGTGTAGTTATTACTTTTACTTATGTATCTAAGTTCCATTTTTAATTAGAAACGTTTCAATCGATTTTAAATGAATTTTAGCAAATATGACAAATTTAATTGAGTTTATTTTAAATTCTATTCTCAACTGACCGATTTTTTGTTTGAAAGGTGATGTGGTTGAGATGATTTATAGCTACATTATACGTAGGTTTTATCGAAGGGTATTTAGTATTTGTAATTCGGATTTAACTTCGGATGATTCTCGGATGAAAAACCAACATCATAACGAATTTCCGTGGTAGAGTTAATTTAAATTTATATTCGGTCGAAGCTGCAGACAGCAGCTAGTGGGATATAATTCGATTGAGGAGAACAATGATTCAGAACATGATGACTTCACTGGTTGAAGTACTATCAGTATATGTTGGAGGTATCACAGTACCAGTAATCAATTAAGAACGGCTGACGGCTGGCGTGCCTGGTGTATGAATTATTGACGACGCTGGCCGCGTGATGTTCTCTAACATGCGGTCTCGATATAAACTCGATTATAAATTAAAATCGAGTTTATTTTCGATTGGTTGAAATTTAATACAAATGTTTTAAATATGAAGTGCATTACTATATACAGTTATCTATAACTAGTAACTCATCCCAGCTTAACACGGGTGGACTAACTTCCGTGTTATTAAACATGTAAATGTTCTTCTTCATCACTCTATCTGTTAAAAAACCTACATCAAAATACATTACATAGTCTTAAAAGTATAAGTAAACCTAGGGACAGGCAGCAAAGAGACTTAGTTTTATAATATTTAGTTGGTCCGTCTTGGTCCGGCCTCCTTTGTAGAATAGACCATTTGCCTTCCTGTGCCAGGCAGCTCGTAAAAGGCGCCATAGGCTGACCGTCACTAGCACCGTGACTTCTGACGAGGTGGTAGAGTATCGCAGCGACTCGCCCTGATTGGTACTACCGTCTTACCGTTTCCTGTCGCCATAACCTCAGTGTTTGCCGTTGACGTGTTCCCGTTCGGAGAATAAGGTAGCCGGTAAACTTGCTTTTGCTCGAGGTCTTACATCCCGGCCTCAGGTTGGCAACGCACCATTACCACCTTTGGTGTCTCGGCGGGAATCTCTTACCATCAGGAAATGCGTCTGCTTGTTTGCCTTCCAATATCATAAAAAATAATTAGGCTGGAATATACAAAAAAGAGCAACGAAGATATTATATCAGAACGAGACAACGTGGAGTTAATTTTATTCAGACTTTCCATTTCCAATACTATAACATCAAATAAAATTCTATATCACTATTTAATGGATAAATTGATGACAATGAAAGACAAAGAGATAGATTAATCGTCGGTGTCCTCATTGTATCTCTGCCCATCTCCTCAGGGATACGGGCGTTAAGATACTTATTTATTTTGACTTATGGAAATATCGAATATCAATAGACCATATCGATTATCTGTGTGAAGAAGATGAAGGAGAACTTCCTACAACTTCTTTATCTAGAATTTGTTTCACCGTTTTTTTTTTCTCCTGAAAGGTTTGAATATGACAGTTAGTGACAGATAGGATATAGAATCCTATTAATGTTGGTGGGCTCGTTTCGTCATTTCTCCTTGTAGGTTAGGCTTAATACGGTGCGTGGTGGCTCATGATATTTATTTTACGAAATTGGTAGAAAAAATATTATGTTTAGTTGGTAAGAGTATTTTTAAAGTATCATAATGCTGGTACTCCCAAAGACGTGGTCAGAGGCACTACCACCGACCCATCTACGACCAAATGAAAATCCTAGACATTTATACATCACTTTATGACAAAATAAGTTAGTACAATTATTTATTGTGTAACATATTGTGTATTACAACGTTCCGCAAATTATTATTTTTATATTTCACGTCAGATATTCAAGTTAAATAAATTCAATGTAAAAGCTCTTAAAAATACACACCTGAGCATAACAAATAATAAAAAAAAAAAACATTTGCAAAGAAAAGTTTTAAAAAATATTAACCGCAAATTAAAGTAGATAAGAAAACCTTAATAAAAACTCGCAGCAACACCAACTGTTTCAAACTAAAGTAACCTTAATATTTTTAAAATAACGAAACAAAATGTCAAGAAAGTGCAAGAACACTGTATGTATTTAGTATTTTAGTAACAACACTTTGTCTATTTTAGAGTGAAATGTACGTTTCATTATTGTAATACTGCACTCAAGTCGCCCAGAGATCTTGGAGAAAAGGCGCGGACGCCAAAGTTACAATTTTATAGTGGAAATGCAACACTGTTACTTATATTTTTAAGCAAAGTCCTCGTGTATTTGACATTTCGTGGTCTGTAGTATAGAAAAATAAGATAAAATAAATTTACTTTATCGTAAGAATGTTGTTTGGAAAGATTAAGTAATTTTAGATTGAAGGATAATGCAGTGTAAATAGTAGAGACCATAAATTGACCAGATTTTGCCACCTGATCGTACCTGTTACTATCATACCCTGGTTTCAAACGTAAGGTAGCCTGTAAGTTTGTCAATATAAATAATCATTGATGTCTGGGGCAATGTTGGTCTCTCATCAGCAGGAAATTGCTAATAGTAAGTGTCTTCTCTTCTCTTTTTCATGACATCTAGACTGTAGTATATTATGCGACATTTTTAAGCTATCGCATAGCTTCTATCGAAGGCCTTGAGCGTGGAGACCGAATCCAGAAATCACGTAACTAAAATAACCTTACACCTCCCACTCCGACCAGCACAGCGGTGATACTTTTTAGTTTTGCCTTCTATCGATGAATACCAGAACTTAATGACTTTTTGGTCACGCTTGTCTCTTAAGTTCAGCAACTCGCCTCTAGGTGGCATTGGTTGTATCGGGTTACTGCGCATGCGTAATCCCCCTCTTCGCACCGCAATCTGGTGATTAATGCCTGCTTATTCAATAGCTGTACCGTGGCAGTCTCCGAGTGCCACACGTCTTTTGTTCTAAAGTTCCCATAAAATTGTATCCCCAAAGAGGTAGGAAGATGTATAACTAAGACACCCAAGACTTGCCGAATTCACTAAGTCCCACACATGAGTAGCAAACTTATTGCTAACTGCGCACATATCAGTCCTGGTCAACGTTGCTTTTATTATAAATTTTATAAATATATTATCTTTTTTTCTCTTCCCGGGTATTTAGATTAGAATTTTTCTTTTAGAATATTATCTTTGCATTAAACATTTGGTTAGAAACAGCTTTTTTTGATATGTTAAGAAAACGGACAAGCACACAGATCTAATGGTAAGAAACGAACGTGGCCTATGGACACCAGAGATGTTATATGTACGCACCTTAGACCGGGGTGTTAGTTCTATAACGTGCAAGTCTTAAATCATGGACGAACTTGCTTCATAGCATTCAAACGGCTTTGTTTTAACTTATTTAACCTACGCTCACTCTTACGAGCTACCAGACACAGAGCCCATGTTCTGTTGTACATAGAGGACCCGGATCAACGCGGCCAAAATAGTTAATTTTAAATATCCCCGAAATGTCAATGACAGTATCGAAATGTAAATTGTTTTGCAAGAAGTTACACAGAAGCCGCGATATTTTCAATTTCACGAAACAATTATTCCGCCATGTCATCAATCGGATTCCCGCTTTGATTGCGCGGCAAATTCGTTTTGTTTGGACACAAAAATTGCAATATAAAGAGCTGCCACATCATTCCCTTTTGGTTTAACGTAGATTGTTTCCAAAATGTAATATTGTTTGCTATTCATTTCGAACAGGCGATTGGCCACTTTTACTCTATTTATTTCGGATATTTGATGTCCATTATGTGGACACGTCTTTAACTAAGTGCTTGAAACATTAATTTAATTGAACGGAAAATTTGTAGGTGTTTAACGTTTGAATAAATAGGTATGAAATTATGCTTCAGAGTTAGTTCAGACAAACTATAGGTCGCCGTGTTGGTCTGGTTTTCTGTGTAGAAAAAACCATCTAAATGAATACATTTAGGAATGTAGAATTCCTTCTACTGCAGGCATCTCTTAAGAGACAGATCATTATCAAACAGACCACTGGTCAGAGTCCATATAGCCTTGGGTGCATTTATTTCATTAAATCATTCATTTATCATAAAAGCAAATATACTTTTTTAATGTCTTGAATGCGAGCGATGCCATAGATAAAAACTATTAAGCAAATTTTGCTTATTAAGTTCAATTTGTGTAGTTTGTCTTGGGTTATGTTTTTATTTATTTACCTATTTATCCGCCATAATTGCATTTTCATATTCTAGCCAGTAGATTTTCATATAATACGAGTATCTACCGGTTTAGCTACAAGAGAGCGACGCGCCTAGGTATTATCTCTATGGATCACGGTTGTCTCTTACCATCGGTACAGAAAAAAAACTTTCTTGATGGTGGTTACCGATAAATGTATTTTTTTTAAGGGATCATTAGTCGCCTCGGTGGTCTAGCGGTTCAGTTGTTGGACTTGACTGCTTGAGGTCCTGGGTTCGAATCCCGGGTCGGGCAACAAAAAGAAAATTGGGTTTATCCAATTTTCTAATAGAAAGAAATATTGCTCGGGATAGGATATGTGCCCGGTTGGCGATAGGCTTGCCACCTATCACATTGTGGGACTTAGTGTCTTCGGCTAGTCGTGGGTGCCTTGGTTGTGCCTCTGCCTACCTCTTCGAGGATATGGGCGTGAAGATACTTTTTTTTCATTAGTTACGCGTGCAAATTTCCTTACTTCTAGCTCGTAACACGACAGTAGCAAGCGTTGATGCTACGGCATCAGTGATACCAGGTTGCACTACACTTTACATTTATGAAAATCCATGAACATTGTTATTTAATTGTGTGTAAAATCTCAGTGGGGAAGTTGTTAAGAAAGTTCTGGATGGTCGGTTAACGCCGAGGGCGTAACGCAACATTATAATACCCGAGATGGAACAAATAACCGCTCACCTTGTTTTAACTTCGCCCGTGTTCTGACACTATTGACATTAGAACAACAGAAAATAACATTGTGGTGTCGTTTTGTGTTGTATTAATGTCATCTCATAATTTTTATTGAGAACCTGTACGTAAAATACAGTTGGGTCAATTTAAGAGATCATATTTGACACTTCAACGAAATAAAACTGTGTCTTTTAATATTATTATTTCCTCGTTCAAAGTTTACGTTGCTGATTTGCGTAACCATTTAAAAACATAAAATAATAATAAATATCCCTGGACAAGGAAAATTTTAACCTAACTCCATAGTAAGTAATTTATATGCTTGTGTTATGCGTGATAGCAAAATGAATACATAGAAATACGTAATAGATATATACCAGAATAAATTTAAGTATGTGTGTATGATTCTTTTGACTTTCAAACTGCTGCCATAAATTTGATGACATTTTAAGGAAAGCATGAGATTGGCGTAAGGAGTATTGTAAAATTCACTAGCTGAATGGGAAAATGTGTGTGTATTTTTGAATATTCCGTTTTCGTGTCAAAACGGCTAGACCAGTTGCGGAATAACTAGTATTTTACTCCGAGTTCTCTCCTGGTTGTCCTAGAGGAATACAGGTCAAGTACTGCCTACACAACCTGGTCGAAAGTGGCGTGTTTATTTGTCACTAGCGTTGTGACCACAACTAGGTGAAGTCTTGTGTCAAAAAGATTTGGATTCATAGCACCGGTCTTGCATATTCCTGCCGCCATAGCCTACCCGTCACTGTCATATTATTACGGTCCTTAGAGTAAGGTAGCTAATAAAATTACGCTAGAGGTAAACTACACTTCAATGTCATGTTGGCAACGCATCTTTACTGCTTGTTTCTAAGTAACCTCTAATTCTAATATTAGAACATCAACCTGCTCTTTTATTGCAACTAAACTTAAAGCAGTAATTTAAGAATCAGTAAAAATTAATGTACATGAATGTATTCACTTTAGTATGCACCAAAATTTCAGAGAGTAGCAACTTGCCTGAATAGAGATCCACTGACTCTGTCATGTTCCTGTCCGGAGAATAGGGTAGCTGGTAGATTGGCACAACATCCCAGTCACAGGACAATAGCGCACCTATAACATCAATGGTGCCTATACGTCATGGTTATCTGTTACCATCAGGAGTACCGCGTATTTGTACGTTGATCTTTTACTTACAAAAAGAACAAAACATGTTTTCAACTTAAATTACACGAAGACGGTCTTATCCTTTCGTAGCGGTATCTATTAGACAGGTTGGTTTAAAGCTAAAACTAAGGTAGCTAAAACACTCATTCATTTAAAGAGTACGCCTTGTTTCCATATTCAAAAAGTATGATTCAGAAATTGAGCAGAAACTTAATCAATTTTGTCACCCGATTTACTAAACCTTAGACCATCGGAGCGTCGAGAGTTTGAATATCTCAACAATATAAGCAATTTAGAATGTATTAAACTAGTTTGTTAGTTTATAGCAGAATACGAGCGCTTTAACAGAATGGAGTTGGGAAATTAAGAGGATGAAAGTTAAAAAGCGGTGCGCTGTATGCAGCGCAGGTGACCAGTTTATCAGGGTTTTGCAGACCTGGAGCGGTGTTTCGCTGTCTGGATGCAACCACATACTCCCTATCGCAGGTCAACCCGCGCAGCGGATAATCGCCTCATTTATAAAGTTTAGCGCCACAAAGCTGTGCAAGTTTTTGATTGAAAACAAACTTAGGAGGGACAGCCTCATTTGAATAAGTATTCTGTGAATAAAGTGTGGCTTTATGTTTTCCTTTGGGTGTTTTTTTCTTTGTTATGCAAAACAATGTTCCACCTTGTTTAGGTACAACAACACGCTTTATTTTTGAGTGAAAGACTCTTTTGAAGTTAAGCTTTTCTGTATAAATTATTTTATTTTCATTGTTAGAAGAGACAGTCTTTTGCAAATTTAATGGTGACTTTTCTTAGCGCAACCTTTGCTATAATTACAGGGAAATATATTTTGGTTGGAAAACGAAACGGAAACGATGTACCCTATTGCCCTAAATATTTTTTTCTAGACTTTGCTAAAATATCATTAATTTTATTTTTTAATATTATGTACAAATATCTGCTATATTTGCTAAAAGTCAGCCAATATGCTACTACTTCTTAAATCGTGTAAATTTATTTGTCAGTGATTTGACACATATTGTTACAGCACTTGTCTAACCTTTAACATTTCGTTGGGTACCGTCGTGATCAGATATTTTTTTAAAGATACGTACTAAGAATGCATACATTTTTTTACGAAATTTAAGTAAGAAATGTATGCACCATTAAAAATAAATCTAAAACGAATACCTGAATCATGATAAAACTAATATGAGACCACCTCAAAATAGTCGGTTGGCTATTGGCCGAGTAATTGCTTAAGAAACACACAAAAAGAGACATATAGCCGAATTGAGAACCTCCTCCTTTTTGGGAGTCGGTTAAAACTGTCTTCCTTATAGAAAATGTTCAGTTTCGCTACACATTTTGGTATCACAATTAATGCCTTGCATATTGTGTTTTTTTTATGTTTAGCAAAACAAATAAAATACTTTGTATATTATATTTTTTTTAATTAAACTAATAGTGTCTAATATTAATAATATGTTTATTGTTTTTGCATGAGTCTTTATGCCTTTTAATATACTTGTCAAAATCTTACAAAGAAATGTGATGCATCTCTCCCAAAATCTCAATTTTTTCCCCGTGTTGGTCCAGGCTCCTTTGCAGAATAAACCATCTGCCTTCCTGCCAGGCAGCTCGTAAAAAGGGAGCATAGGCTTACCATCACTAAGAGCGTGACATCCTACTAGGTGGTAGA
This sequence comes from Calephelis nemesis, assembly GCA_002245505.1. Taxonomy (NCBI): domain Eukaryota; kingdom Metazoa; phylum Arthropoda; class Insecta; order Lepidoptera; family Riodinidae; genus Calephelis; species Calephelis nemesis. The sequence goes on from NJDD01001033.1 coordinate 449,728, forward strand.
GTTTCGTAGCGACTCGCCCGGATTGATACCACCGCCTTACCTATTTTTACCGCCATAATTTCCAACGGAGGGCAAGGTAGCCGGTAAACTTACTTTTGCTTGAGGTCTAACATTGTAACGTAGTGGGGCTACCACCCACCACTATGTTAACTGAAAGTGAACAAACAAACAGTCAAACTTTCTTAAGTTTGGCTGTGAGTATGGAGAAACCTGATGATGTGGGAGTTTAAAATGAAAATACACTACAAAGTACACTATACACTATAAAGTTTCTATCGGCTTAACGTAAAAGAAAATAGATGGGCGTGGGATACGTCGGTGGCTCAAAGGCTGATCGACGCAACACGGAGCGCAGCACAGAGGACCGCTGCTATAGGCCTCAGCGTCGTAGGAGTAGGGGAGACCCTAGGCGCCTTCCCTCAGGAGCAGCGGGAGAAGGGGGCAGCTGGGAAGGCGGCCAGAGAAGTACACCGGCGAGGCAGCTACCACCGTTTCAGGGTCCTCGGGTTCATCACTAAGGAGCAGGTACCAGACAGCAGGCACCAGGTAGCAGGCACCAGACAGCAAGTACCAGCTAGCAGGCAGCAGTCCGTAACTTCTTCTTATTATTTATTCCGTCGATTTATGCCACAATTAGAATGCCCAGTTGGCTGGATCATCCGCCTTTTATACCGGCTCGACCTGTTCCGGAATTTACAATTAAGAAATCTGATTGGTCGATTAAAAATTGACGTCACCTAAACGTCCTCTTTTCCAAAAGTAATATATTTGACATCTTCAAAATAGTCATAAGCTCGTAAGAGTGTTGTGTTCTGTGGTCAAAAGTGTCAATGAAGATGTCAAAAACGGTAAATTTTGGTGTAGTATTTCAGTGATTAAAAAGAGGAAATTGAGGAGAAAAACTGTGAGAAACACATTAAACACAGTAAAAACAGAAACAATAACAATCATAAGGGACACAATATTACAAATAGTAAAAAAAACAGCTGATACTTACAAGGTTAGAAAGATGTACGCATTACAACTAAATATGTATTGTAAAAGGAGTCAAAAACAGATATTTATAAGGTTAGTAACAATGTAAATATGTTAGGTACAACATCCAGTAACAGGTTGGCAACGCAACATTATCACCTTTGGTGTCTCTATGCGGCGTAAATTTCTCACCATCAGGAACTCCGACAAGCAGTCGGTTGCCTTCCATTATCATAAACAAAATTACCAAAAATCTTACTTGAAGGAAATGTTTTATTTAGCAAAGAGATACTGCCACATCATATAACACTACAATGGTCCTGTATTACCATGAAGAGACCTACATTAATTACAAACCAATAACTACACTTTTGGTCAGAAATCTTTTAAAAAAATGAAGTGTTTTGTCGAACGAGGTCTTCATTAAATCACAAAGGAGGATTCAGGATTGAAATTGAATTATGATTGTTTATATATATATATATATATTTATTTATTTATAATTTATATGTTTAGAAAACACGCCGTCACTTCACCTTCGGATTTCAAGCTAGAGTTTAATGTAAGATTAATGAAAAGCGGTCCTGAACCTTGTGATTCCGAAAACATTTCTTTCTTCGTATTACGACATATAAACTTTTAAACAAAAAAGCATATACTTATCGCTACATAGTAGTATAAAACAAAGTCGCTTCTCCATGTCCCTAAGTATGCTTAAATCTTTAAAACTACGCAACGGAATTTGATGCGATTTTTTTAATAGATAAAGTGATTGAAGATGAAGGTTTATATGTATATTTAATAACCGTTCGAAGATGGGGCGGGCCGCTAGTTACTTTTAAATCGCTCTGTGTATGAGATTTCTAGTTTTGTTCACTTACCATTACCCTCTTACCCGTTTGTCTCTTTCCAGCAATAAACGTCATGGCCAGCTAATGGTGTACTAGTTGCAATTTGACTATCCACCGAACTATCGATATGAATCATAAAGGATTTTTAATTTCATATAAAATTTTAACTACAACCAGGAAAGTGATTATATTTTATACTTTTTAAACCGAGTTGAAAATACTAAAGCTGTTTTGACGTTGACATTATCTCAGTTACACACTCGCGGATTCGAATTTAACTTATCTCATGTTGTGTTTCCTAGAGTGGACACAATGCTTATACAATTCTGTTAAATATAAATGTATTGGCTTCACTTACACAAAATAAATTGTTATCATTAGGATGAGATGACCCAACCGCCTACTGTTAGTATTCTACTAAGCTCACTTACTGGAGTATTCTTCTGATGAAGTTAGTCATGAATAGGTGGTGGTTTTGTCGTCACGACCTCAGTCTTCACCACGTCGGTCTTCAGGCAAGGAGAGTAGAGTATCTATCTGGTATTTTTTTTACATTCCGTAAGTTTGCCGACTACCTTACCAATACAATGACGGAACGGACAAAAAAGGGAAATATAGTAAAAACCTGGTAGAAACGTTCCAGGACCATACTACACATACTAGATAACTATATATAGGTTTAGTTTAACTAACTACAGTAGACGAATTTTTGAATAATCGAGATACTTAGATTTTCTATTTCGGTTTCGCAAACGCGGTGTTAGAGGCTTGAAACGGTTAGCCTGTATTAGTATCACGGTCTTACGCTCACTTACGTCAATAGCAAACAAATATCGTGTTCCGGTTTGGCATGAACGCTAACTAACTTGCTATCCAGATAGTAAATTTTTTTGAAACAAATCTAAAGTAGTAGTAGTACAATCTTTACAGAAAGTAGGCATTTACCCTAAAATAAGAATTAAAAACTACCAAATGGTACAATGTTTTATACTAGTCTCACAAGTTGCAGTATAATAAACAAATATCTACATGAAAAGTAAATAAGACTTAAAATCTACCAAACAGTATATATAATATTTTTTATCTAGACTCCCAAATCTTTAGTTCACTAAACGTGCATCTACACAAAAGTAAAGCATTAATAATAAAATTAAAAATACTACCAAATGGTAGAATATTTGTATACTGGTCACACTAAAAACGTTCAGTAAGCAGGATACGTTTTTGCCTTTACATTTGCCAAACCCCACACAAGTGGACCGGTCAATTAGCGGATCTCTGTAATTACCGGCGGTCCCTTAACGCTACTTTGCTAACCATCCGACGTTTGTGTCGCTAATCTATGCAGCCAGTTAACCAGTGTACGCGAAAATTGTCTGATCAACGGCACTGTGACTGTAGTACACTAATTAGGTATTCATGCGAAGAGTGATTTATACCATTTACCAGCTGCTAATAAAATCCTATAAATACTTAAAATGTTAGCTTTTGTGAAAATGGATGGATGATTCCTCTTCCATGCACTAACTACTGAGCGGATTTAGATGAAATTTTACAGGAATATTATTTGGACATCAAAATATAGTACAATTATGAAAAAATAATGTAAATCAATACACGGGCAAAGCCGCGAATAGTCATTTGTAATTACTGACTAAAAACTGAATTAAATTAGTCCAAGATCATTTAATTATTCATTTATGTAAACAAATGGTGTCAGGGTGTTTGATTGTCTCGGGCAATCTTGGGTAAAATAGATCACCACCAACAAGCCCACTGGTGGTGGAGTGCTGTGCTACAATTTGCCCGGGAAGGGATCCTCAACCTTATCTATTCCTACCGACATAACGACTCTATAATAATCCGGTCTGGAGAGTAGAGTATACTTATACTACTTATAGTGGAGGTATACTTGCCTAATTGGCCTAACATCCCGGACGCAGGACCGCAACGCACCTATAACAACTATGGCCACGGTTGTCTCTTACCACCAGGCGACTTGTGTACTTATTTGCCGACTTCTCACATAAAAAACAAGGAGATCTATGTCAGCTGATAAGAAATACACGCCCCTAAAAACAGTTAAGTTGGAAGTGCGTTGCCAACCTAGGCTGGGATGTCAAGCTTCTTGTATACATAATAATAAGCGGTTATCCCAACCCCAATACGGAACACCACGATTTCAAACATTGATTTTTAAAGTATGGATCACTATCAGCAAAAATTTGGCAAAACTTTGTAAGATTTTACCTTTAACACTGTCTTCGTCTGTCTTCTTCATAACTCTGACTGCTTTCGTGCTTTTACCAAACACCAGCACCGCGTGCTGAAAGCAAGTGCGATGAAAATCACAAAAATCAAGGTACACTATAAAGTGCTGTCACAAAATACGTTTCAGTTAATAATAAATGTTGTAGAATCACACAAGGCTTTGGATTATGTTCAGTTTGACGACAATGCTCATAAACTCTTTTATTACCATTCTATCCACCTGACAGCGAAGATTGTAACAGGGCGATGTGATCAAATCTCTACAAAGTTCTTACAGCAGTGTTTTCATTGTTTACTCCTCTATCCAATTAGTTTTATTAAAGAATATATAAAAAATATCAGAAACTTGCAATGTTAAAACGTAACAGCTTTTATATTCATGATTTTCAATCTTTTGATTTTTTCTATCTATACCTGATAATAAAAATGAATCCCCATTTCGCATGAACGGATGTATCAATTTTGCTAATGTTTTTTGTTGTGTTTGTTATTAATAGGAGAAAGGTCATATATAGAGAAAAACCGGGAAAATTGCAGAAAAAGTGGGAAAAACAATGCTTTCACATCTACAAAATGCTCTAAAATCTTTCTAAGAAACTTTGTTAATATCGGCTTAGGCCTTTTATTATTGCTACTGGCCAATAAATCTCATAACTTACTAATAGAAAAAAATAAACAGTAAGAAGTCAGTAAGAAGTAACATAATTATTTTTTTTATATTATTAGCAATAAATATTTGACTAGGAAATTGCTAAATTAATTATTCATTAATTGTTTTGTACAAATGTCTTCTAGCCTCTTTTTATTCTAAGTCAAATGGATGAGTTGTGTTATGTCTTATTTTATAGTTTGTTCCACAGGAAAAAACAAAAGTCATTTTAATATCTTTATTTTTAGTTGTATATCCTTTATAAGATATACTGAACGCTGACTGAAAAATTTGAACACCTATTTTGAAATCGGTTAACTAAAAGAAAGTAATAAAAAAGTATTGTGGAAAGTACATGTGATATTTAAATTACTAACCAATCCCGCGAACTTCGTATAGCTTGACATAAAACAGCTACTAATAATTTGTTTATTAATTAATTAAAGCATTTTTCCCCATTCCTGTTATTTTTCAGATTTTTTTTCTGACTATAACTAACACTAAAAATAGATAAAAGCAAAACCGACAAGTTTAGCACTTATAGATAAAATACAAATGAGAACTTTTACAATGTATTTAATAGTACTAGCATAATCCACTAGTCATGTACCGCATGTATTTTAACTAAATCCTGTGTGAAATCATAATACCACTGAAAGAAACAGAAAAATAACTTGAATGGTTTCAAACATTAATGGCTTTTGGATATAATTAGTATCACTAATATACTCGCAATATACAATGTAATTGGAAAACAACGCCAGGGGCTATATAGAGAGATTGACATTACACATAATAATCTACATTAACGTAATACTGTCAATTTTATCGCAATATGTTCAAAATTCAGTTTTAACATTATGTAAAAGTAAGAACTCAATGTCAATTTTATCGCTATATTTTCATAATTCAGTTTAAATATTATGTAACAGGAAAAACCTTTGACGAAAAAATTAATCCTTCCAAAACTCACATATTATGCATTTTACGTCATTCTTAAAAACTAACTTATTATTAAATTACATTGGTAATTTAATAATAAGTTATTTAGAGTCGTCGTCATTTAGGATTTATTGTTAGCCTGGATGGAAAAATTTGTTTGAGTATGTCTGTGACCTTATAAATCTTAATCAAATGGATCAATTTCGATGTATTTTTTGCGATGGTTCTTAGCTACAATAAGAACAAGTAATAAAATAAACAAATAAATAAATATCCCTGGACAAGTTGCAAATATTGAATCTAACCCCAAAGTAAGCAAATTATATGCTTGTGTTATGGGTATTAATCAACGATTCCAATACATAGAAATACATAAATAAATACCAGAATAAATTTAATAAACACCCAGACCTGCAAAGGCAGACATCTAAGTGTTTATCACACAAATGCCTGCCCCCGTCGGTAATCGAACTCGAGCCTCGCGGTTGATCGACGTAATTAGGCGTGTACGCTAGCCACTCGACCAACGAGGCGGTCAAGTAATGTCGGGGGTCATTGAACAATTATAGTAGAATACATTTTTTCTATATTTTTTTGTGGCCCGACCCGGAGATCAAACCCGGAACTTGAAGAAGTCAAGTCCGACGCCGGACCGCAAGACCACAGAGAAAGGAGAAAAGGAAATTAATTTGTCATCAGCATAGTGGGTAACGAAGCAATCTAAACTAAGAAAATTAACCTGATATTACATCTAATAAAAAATAATGGTCAAAATTCGACTAAATTGTATGTAAAACTATGCCTGGCTTAGCATAAAAAATTGTTAATTTCGAGGTTCTCGAAAGTCCTCTAGCTTTTCGTCGCTTAATAAATATTTACCTAGAAATATATGTCGGATGTTACGTCATTCTCATTAAAGTTACAAAACTTAAAGTAAAGTAATGTGTTGTTGGCCTAAAGCTAGATATGTGTGTGCAATGTTTACAGTTTTAAACTACACTTAAACTCAAACACAAGTTATCCAAGAGTTTTTAGTCAACAATTCAGCGGAAGCCTTCCGATGTATCATTCAGAATTTAGTTTACACATTATTCGTATTACAAAGTTGAGCAGGAGAGGTAACTGAATCGTAGATAGTTGAGAAAATCCAATTATCACTAGCACAATGGGTCACGAAACAATCTAAACTAAGAAAATTAATCTTCCAAGTCCAGAAGCACTGTCTGAGCAAACTTAGACAATGGATATATAATTCATCGGTTTTGGGCCATCGGAAGCCGATCGCGACTTCTATCTTTGACTTCCTGAGAAATAATTAAAGTCAGTTCATAAGTGTGAGTGGATTATATGTGTACTTAAGTTCAAATAACAATTATGCAAGTTACGATCTCTTAAGTTTTCCGATGTTTGGATTGCAAAGTGCTTTTACTTACTAGGTGGTAGAATACAGAGTAACAACTCGCCCGGATATGTACTATCACCTTTTTTATTTCTGTCGCCGTTATGTATGTTGCTGATATTCCGTGGTGGAGGGTTAGGTAGCCTGTAAATTTGCGTGTGGGTTTATGATCTATAACATCAATGGTGTTTATAGGCAACTTGTCTCTTACGAATTATAAATCTGCTTTTCTGTTCGCTATCTTAAAAATAATAAATTAAAGGTTCAATCTTACAAAACTGCAGAAATCGGGCTCAACTTCAAAACTTTTTTTGTAGTTTTTGTTACAATTAAACCATTTATCAAATTTTGTTAAAATTTATGAGAGGTAACCTTAGCTATTCGAGAACCTCCTCTTTTCAAATTAGTAAAAAATACTGCTGTTAAGTTTTGAGTACTTTGATTATTAAATTTGTTAATTTTGAATTTCTTAGTTTTAATGAACACGTTATTATATTCATTAATACTGTATAAATAATGTAGCTAAAATTTTTGTTTCAATGTAACTGTTATTAAAATCCAGATTATTTATTCAATCCGCCTGCTTTTTATATTACAACAAACACAAAATTCATAATCCCCATTTCATAGAATCCACCAACAGATTGAATATTACAATCCAGAATCCATTATAGAAAACAATTTAATAGTCGAATAGAGATAAGCCGGTGAAACAAATAGAAAACTGCTATAGGTATTGGATTCAATTTTCCCCAAAGATCAATTAAACTCAGTGGCTTTGAACTTAAAAATCACACGTTATTGTATGCCGCGGCACGTTCATTCGTAAAATTGTTTGGTTTCTGTTTGTTGTATAAATGTTTCACGATACCAATGTTAAAGCTCGGGGAATGAGATTTTCACATATTGATGATGTCCCTCCGTTGCGATCAAACAACGCGCTGGTGCAAACACAATTGTTTAATTGGGACACGCAAAAAGTCACAGTAAAAAATAATGTCATATTAAAATTGGTGCCCTCCGAATGTGGCCAGTATTTATATTTAAACGTCACCAGGGAGCAAATTAATAACCAAAAGGCAGGCACAATAATGTGTAAATGTGTCATTTTAATAAGATATTTTATTGTAACGTATTTTTTTTAAAAAATCTCACCGCATTGATATGTATGTGTATTTGCTCCTTTATGGCACTCTACGATATTTTTTTCGTTTCGATTTGGCAAGTCTTTATGAAAATTCAACCGTAAATAAAACTCAAAATAACTATTAAAAGATTTCATTTAGTGAAAAATTAAATCACTACAAAGTATAAAACAAAGTCGCTGCCTTTGTCCCTTCGTATGCTTGAAACTTAAAAACTATACCACGGATTTTGATGCGATTTTTTTAATAGATAAAGTGATTGGAGAGGAAGGTTTATATATTAATATTTTACACTCTTACGAATAGATATTTCAAGTCATTATTGGTTTTTTAATAGAATTTTTTATTTAACGAACGTGAGTTGGGCCTTTAACTTAGTTTATTGCAATTACGTTTCTTATTTAAAATTTGCTTATCTCGAGTCTCTTTATTTATACCAGACTATGAAACACATACTTTATATAGCATCTCATGCCGCCATCTTTTATTTATATTTTTTTTCTTTTTAAATTAACTAACAAACCAAAAAAGCGAAATTGTTCTACACGTTCTAATTTAATTAATTAAACAAAATCAGCGAAAAATTGAGTAAAGTACGTCTTTGTGGACTTGAATTTTATGATAATGGTAGGCAAACAAGCAGACGGATTTCCTGTTGGTAAGAAATTCACGTATGTCCAATAGAGACAACGAAAGTGGTAATGGTGCGTTGCCAACCTGAGGCCGGGATGTTAGGCCTCGAGCAAAATTAAGTTTACCGGCTACCTTACCCTCCGAACTGGAACACGTTAACGGCAAGCTTTGGACGTTATAGTGGTAGGAATATGTAAGGCGGTGGTACCAAACCGGGCGAGTCTCTACGAAAGTCTACCACATAGTAGGATGTCACGCTGTTAGTGACGGTAAGTCTACGCTCGCCTTTTACGAGCCGCCTGACAGGAAGGCAGAATGATATTCTACCCTGCAAAAGAACCCGGACCAACACGGGGAAAAAGGGACTGGGTGTTTTTAAACCCCAGACGAAAAAGGGATGAGTTATAAGTTTGACGTGTCTGTGTGTGCGTGCGTGCGTGTGTGTGTGTGTGTGTGTGTGTATGTGTGTGTGTGTGTGCGTCTGTGGCATTATAAATTTTGAATCGATGAACCGATTACGATGCGAATTATTGTGTTTGAGGCTAACATGACAGAGATGACTTTTAGCTACATTACATTTTTTTTCGGGAGTTATAGATTTTTTAATTTTAGGGTTGATTTCAATATACAACAAATCGAGATGGTTCTTATCTATTTACGTACATTGCTACTTACTTATATGTACAAATTATGTCTGGTGCGATTTGTTTCTTTTAAAAAATTGTAGATGAAAATTCTTGCTTACAGCTAGATAATAAAATAACAAATATAAAATTATCCCAGTTTACTCTCCCACCCACCGTACATTTAATATTTTATCCATTCCCCTCACGCGTCTCCTCCAACGGCCGTTCTGATTGCCGTTAAATTGAACTAAAAACTTTTCGAATGTTCCTAAAATGTTTCATTATATTCCAATACAAGGTATACATAGGGTTCTTCGTGTTGGTTAGGTGTAGGATAGACCACCAGCCTCCCTGCCTTGTAGCTTGTAATATGCGACCATAGGTTCCCATTGATTTTACCAACAAGACTACCGGTAGAATGGCATCAAACTTGTTCTGGTAGGGTAGTGTGATGTGGTGGTAGGGTCCGCTAACCCCCTTTATTCGTGCGGTTATTATTATTTTTTTATGATATTGGAAGGCAACAAGCAGACGGATTTCCTGATGGTAAGAAACTTCCGCCGCCTAGAGACACCAAAGGTGGTTATGGTGCGCTACCAACCTGAGGCCGGGATGTTAGGCCTTGAGCAAAAGTAAGTTAGTAAGTACCGGCTACCTTACCCTCCGAACCGGAACACGTCATGACTTAATGGCGGCAGGAATAGGTAAGGCGGTGGTACCAATCCGGGTGAGTTGCTGCGAAACTCTACCACCTAGTCAGGTGTCGCGGTGTTAGTGACAGTAAGCCTTCGCTCGC